>JAOXJP010227803.1:0-11238 GCA_025762735.1 Platanus orientalis | reverse complement strand
AAAACAACCCCCCCCCCCCCCCCCCGGTTTAAAAAAAAAAAAACTTTAGGTTCTCCTTTAGTCCTTTTCCTCTCTGTCATCGTGAAATGTCTTCTTCTTATCACTCTCATTCATTCTCCACCTTAAGAGGCTGCATCAGTCTTAAAAGAAAAAAAAAATCTCAACCCCACATCACATTCCTCCCATGAACTAAAACCAACCTCAAACACTTAAAAATTCAATATTATTAACACTCATTATTAGTCGTAAATCTAGCACAAAAAGTAGAACCCAAAACAACAATAAATTATGACCGTAGTAATGAGTTTTGGTGTAGGAAGCGAGGGCATTGGATACGAAGGGAGGTGGGGGGATGGCATCACGGATTCGTAAAGATTATTAAAATCAGATTAATTAAATAGTGTATTTTGCAATTAATTAATTTAAGACACCGACTACTATGCATCGCTAGAATCCACATCGACTTGAGTGCGGATGAGATGGGTGCGCGCAGATTTCAGGCCGCAGCGTCAACGATGACGAGGAGAGGTACGCCCAACAGAAAGCACTATTCTTAGAGAGAGTGGATTGTATCTGTTCCTCTTATCCTCTGTTCCTCTCTGTATCCTGTCAGGGAAGGGCACATCAGCACGGACAAGTGATTTTCATTTTTTTGGGGTGCATTTCTCTTGTCGGCGCTGATGTGCCCTCCCCTGACAGGGTGCAGAGAGGAGCAGAGGATTCTTACTATTAGTAGTAGTAGTGGTAGCTTACCGCGGGGGTTTCGGTTTTTAATCATTAGATATTTTTCCTTTCTCGTGCATTTAGAAATTTTAACCCTTTCTCTGCTTCTTTTATTGTTTCATTTTCTCCTCCGTCGTGTTTTATCCCTCGCTGCCTCGCTTGCCATTTTCTTGTGTCCTTCGTGAGCCATGGAAGAAGGCCGTAGTCTGATTTTGTTTCCTCGCGGTCGAAGATAGCTTCGGATCTCGAAGCGAGGGTTTCTCTGTGTGACTCTTTTTTTTTGGTTTGGTTGTTTGTTTTTGATTTGATGTTTTTGTGTTCATTAATCGCGATGGAAGATAATGAGAGTTGCAGTAGCAGAACTGTGAATTCATCGCCCACGAACCCTCGTCAGCAGAGACAGAAGTTTGAGGTTTATAATGAGGTGCTTCGTCGACTCAAGGAAACGAATCATGAGGAGGCTAATCTTCCTGGTTTTGATGATGAGCTCTGGGCTCATTTCAACCGATTGCCGACTAGGTACTCTAACCCTAGGTTTTCTTATGGTTCATTTCTTTTCTTCATTTTCTTTTTATTGTTTTTATTTATTTTTTGTGTGTTGATTCTATTGCTTTAATCATGTTTTTGTTTGGTGAAGACCTTTGAATCTTGTCTTTGAGAGACTGGTTTTTGAATTTATTGTGTTATTTATTTATTTATTTTTAAGAATTCTTTGGTTTGCTTCTTGTTTTCATCCAAAATTGTGTTGTTGATGCTGTTTGATGTATTTATTTTAGTTGAAGTTAGCCTTGCCTGGCCATTTGACGCGTAGAGCATTTTTCTCTGATCTATAAAGGTAAATTGTATTAAAGAAGAATTGCATGAAAAATACAGTCCTCCAGAAACAAAGATCCTTACAAATAAACTGCAGAGTCCCAATCTAACAGCCACTCATGATACTTTACATTTGAAAACATGGGCATATAGGATAACCAATGAAAAAGCAAAGACAAAATTTGGGGAGGGAGCTTCCCTGGATCAAGCCTCGGGTCCTTGAAGATGCATTGGTTCCAAATGAACCATGCAACCACAGAGCAATTCACTCTTCTATGCTTTCTGTTATTTCTTTATTTTATTATTTTTATTATGTGGATTGGTACTGTAAAAATTCTATTTCTCCTTTTAGATTGACAATTAAATTTCAGTTATTTTATTATTTTTACTGTTTAGAGCTTTTAGACTGAAAAACGGTATGGCTTGGTACAGGGTGAAAAATTCTATTTCTACTACCTTAATGCCCGTGTTGAAAGGATTTAATTTGCTGCATTGTAGGTATGCTCTGGATGTGAATGCTGAGAGGGCAGAAGACGTTCTCAGACACAAGAAATTACTGCAACTGGCGCATGACCCTGCCAAGAGACCTGCATTTGAGGTCCGTCTTGTGCAGGTAAATACTTTTGGATTTTTTAGATTCCCTGTCAATTATTGTCCTTTTCATTGATTCCTGAACATTACCTATCACGATGCTTGCCTTATACCTGGATGCATTTCTTTTAGAGATTTGCTATGGATCACCCAATTAACAGTGTGCTTGCTTATGCAGGCTTTATAACATAGAAGTGTATCATACATATCTGTCAGTACTCAGTAGTGAAGTGTTATTTTGAGTAGCTTCTTGATCCAAAGAAAATAACAAAATAAAAGGAGAAAACGCTACTCTGATTTCTGAAATCTGGAACGAAGATATCCAATTGTTTGATTTGTATTCATATATTGGTTTTTAACTGCTGCTAGTGTCTTGTTGTGAAATGCAATCTCTTTTTAAATGTATTAGGGCCCCTTGGACCTACCCGAAATGGGCCAAAATACCAGTTTGGTGACCTACTACTACCAATTGGTGCATTAAGATAGTATACTAGAGAAATCAGTATTTTTGCTTTTTTGTAACACGGAGAAGCTCATAGTACCAGACAGGTGAATTCTGCCATATCTAATTTTTGTCAAGCCTGATTTTGGCAGTTGACAAGCAACGGGTATGCCTTCCAAGGTGTGATGGCTTCTATGTCCGACTGATACTTAAGTAGAAAAATGCTAACAGGGTTGCTTGCTTTATTCTTTTCATGCATTTACGATTCCAGAGCTCTTTCCCTGCTGGATATTTGTTGCGACTCTAATTGGGGCTTAACCTTTTAAATCTAGCCTAACCAATTCTGTCACATTCGTCTATCAATTAGTAAGCTGAAAGCTTTTTCCGTTTTGGATTGCGTCAGGTTGCCACTTTTTATAGGCCATTGGTAGATCTTGAGTTGAGCATAAAGCTTCAGATGGAATTTTTAGGTAACATTTGGACTTAACATCAAGTAATGGAGGAAGGAGAATGAGGCAAAGAAGCTGGTTAATTTAGATAAGGAAGAAAACTAGACAAGATAAAAGGTAGTTGAGACAGATTTGTAATTGTGACTTAGTGATTATTTTGGAGATCGTATAGGAGGAGGGAAAATCATAATGGAAAATTAGCTCTGTTCACAAAAGGATTGTAAGTAATTGGAATATTTTCACAGGAGTATGCCATTATATTGATTTTTTGGCATGAAAAAGAGGCTTATGGATTGTGAGGTTTAATTACTCAAAAGGGATAAACAAAAGTGGGTGGTACAATCTGGGTAAATTTGCATTGATACAAATGGCTGAGATATACACTCCAAATTAATGCATGAAATCTAATTGTCCAATTGAGTGCTCTTTTTTCTCCTTAGAGGAATATTCTTTGTGATATCTTTTGATTTATGTTGTGGTATATTAAGGAACAAAACTCAAGAATTTTTGTAGTTGTTAATTCAACTTTGGATATTTGAAATGCTATTTGGAGTTTAATGGTTGAATGTGCACTTTTAATGAGTTTTCCTTTAATATAAACCTGTAAATAAGTACCAAAATAGAGGAGGAAAGGGAGAGGAGAATGAATAAATTAATGGGGTGTTAGAAAATGTTGTATATATATATATAGGAGTATGGATGGAACAGAAGTGGGAGGGGGACTGAGGAGCGGGAAGGAAAATCGAAATTCAGATTGTATGATGGCTTAGTATGGAAAAGAAGTTGGAATAAAAAAGATGGAAGGTGGGGAAAGGGGATGGAGAGGGAAGATCAACGGGAGTTTTGGGATGAACGAGCAAAAGTAAACTAGGACAGGAGTAGGGTTGGTCCTAGGGGTGGCAAATTCATGTTGGCGGGTCGGGTTCGTGTTGTGTCAAGATAGTGGTATACTACTATATGTCTCAACCCGAACCCGACCCATTTATTTATTGTGTCAAAGCGGGTTGACTTGCTTTGACCCGAAACACGTTTACAGTCAACCCTAGCCTGCTTATTTCATGTTGGTTTTGCGGGTTATGTGGTAATTCATATTGGTGGGTCAGATTCGTGTCATGTCAATTAAGGGTATACAACTATATGGCTCAACCCAAACCCAAACCCAACCCATTTATTAATTGTGTCAAAGTGGGTCCCTGTTTTGACCCAAAACACATTTACAGTCAACCCTAACCCGCTTATTTCGTGTTGGGTTCATGGGTTATGTCAAACATTGCCACCCAAGTTGGTCCCAGACACAATCAGGATAAGGCTGACCAACGTAGGAATCGGTTCGATCCTGTACAGGGCCAATCCAATTGTCGATCTAGGCCCCCAGCAAGTTGAGGGCCTCATGAAGTCCCAAAGTTTAGGGACCTCTCCCTGATGAGGGAACCCAGGCCCATGAGTCCTGTTGTGACGAAGACTCTGCCCATGCCCAATTGTCGTGTTTCAATTGAACCCAGACCCAACCACAGTGCCTGATCTCTTTGTGATAAGGATTCTTTATCAGAGCTCGAGACTGATAGAGGCTGGAATCTTCTTAGGGCAAAAAGATGAACAAGGAGAAAGGGTTGGTCTGCTCGCCGTAAAGCTCAAGATTTTCTGGTTGCCACTGGCAGGGGTGTTCCAGAGGTAAAATCCCAGAAATCCATTGCAAATTGAAAGTCGAGGGGCATTGTTAGAGGTTGATCGTAGCAAGAATCTGAAAAAACTTATTCCATAAGGCAAAGGAAAGGAGAAGGTGGTCCAGGGTGAGTCTAGTGGGGAGAACCTGATGAAGGACCGAGAGTCAAGTCTGGTTATGTGTCTGGGTGCTCAAGACCATAATCTTTCTCGACTGGGTTCAATGGTAGAAGGGAGAAGTGTGGGTAGACGGCCTCAGCAGAAGTTGAGGGTGGGATTCTAAGGGAGGGACTGACGACCAGGATAGACATATTCAGGTGCAATGAAGTGGCCAGAAGATGGGGGAACCTGACAACTGATGATAGTGCAGGAGATGGGATGGTGGGTGGGGATCCTTTTGGGGACTTTTACTTTTTGGCTCACGAGGAGAGTCTCTAGGATGTGTCGGAGGCTGAACCTATCCTTATGCTCCCCTTCTTCATCATCGGACTAGGTGATCCAATAAGTAGCTGAGGTTGTAGAAACAAGAGTCATACTCATAATTCTTGTCCACTTTGAATTCCAGTCAGAAGTTAGGTTTTGATTCAACTCTTACTTATGCCAAATTCTAGAAATTACAGAGACCTAAAATAGGGTTAAATGCAATCCATAAGTTCTGACCTAAAATCAGATCAAGAACCAACACAACAATTTAAGATAAAGAACCTTTAAAAGCTTCAAGTAAACATACGGCAACAGGTATCCCAATATAGAAGTAATAGCAGCAGGTTATAAAAAAAGTATCTGTCAATACCATGAACTCAAAACAACACCCAGGTTTGTTGTAAATCCAGTAGTAGTTGATATACTCAAGTAAACAGATTCCCAGACATATAAAGATGAAGAACTAAATGGTGAATACAATCTGCAGTTTTTTAACACTTAAGGTTATGAGTTTTGGGTCAGTTAAAGAAGTACAGACCTGAGTTTAGCAGCAAGGGTTAAGCCTGGTTCAGTTAGAGATGTTGTTGGGTAGGGTTATTGGGTTCTGTTTTAGAGTCTAACTATCTTTAGAGGTAGCCGCAGGTATTGGGTTAATGGAAATTTAATGCTACAGGAGTTTTGGAAGGAATTTAATGGGTATATAAATCTGTAGAGAACCAAAATAGGGACTAGTGCTTCTACGGTTTGGGATTTTAAGGAATAGGGCCTGCAGAAAGGATTTGTAATCTCAGAGATGGCCGCAAGATTGAGAAACCAAGGCATGTATGTGGACACCTGAAACCCATGAAAGAGATGGTTTTTGTTTCAGTGACCTGGAACAGACCTGGGAGTAGTTCTAGGTGCAGGCTGTGCAGCCATTGGGTTATAAAATTCAGCAAACTTGAGTTTTGGTGGTTATGGTTTAGTTTTGGTCCAAAAAAGGGATCGATCTTTGGGGTTTTAAGATTTCTTGGGGAAAAAAATCAAGAAACAGAGAGGGTTTGTAGAAAACCTCACGATTTGGGTATCTTTGTCTGTAACCACCATGAACAATAAAGAAAAGAATAAGAGGAAGAAGAAGAAGAAGAAGAAAGGAATACGTGATTCGATGCAGCCTCTCACCACATGAACAACTTTTGGTAGGGCTATCAATTGGGCCTGGTTGGGCTAGGCGAGGGTCAACCCGAGCCTAGCTCGAAGTGTAAAACTGCAGCCTGAGCCCGGTCCATTGTAATTATTCAGGTTTCGGGCCGAGTTCAGACAGTTTGAAATGGAGTGAAGATATATAAATACAAAAATGTTATACCCTTAACCACTCAATCAAAATGATGTTTGTTGGTAAATGTTTTAAATTTATTTGCTTTATTCTAACAACCAAACCCCTTTACATTTTTATCATCCAAATTGGTAGAAATTTTAGAGATTTAATATAGATTTTTTTTCACCATCCAAATTAATCCAATGAAAAACATAAATAAAAAAATTATTTTTTTCAAGTTTTGGGCCGATTTCGGGCTGGTTTCATGTTTTATTCACTTTGGACCAGGTCGGGCCGGGCATCGGACTGAAATAACTTAGGCCCGAACCCAGCTCAAAAATTAGTTCAGGCCTAATATTTGGACCTGAGTCCAGCCCAGCCCGAAACTCAACCTTCCTAGCTCGCCCAATTTTAGGGCTGGTCAAGTCAAGCTTCGGGCCAGCCCGACCCAATTAACAGCCCTAACTTTTGATCTCTCACTAAGGAATCAAACCTAGGAATCTCTCCCAAGAACCAGTCGCTATTTTGGATACTCAGCCAAGAGTTTAAGAAGCTAAAAAAAACTTTATTCAATCAATGAATCAATTACAAGAGTTCCTCCTCCTTTATGTAGCCATCGCACATTCTAAAATCCGTAGGCTGTCGTTCCCATTATTCAAAAGACCAAGACACTCGTCCCTTCCAAAAACCCATTACAAACGAGAAATTCCCAAAATACCCCTAAGCAATGGACTAAAGGACATTAATGTCCTATCCTATGTAAAACATAAAAATAAAAGCTGAAATAACATAAAAAAACAACAAATAAAGACTAAAACTCCATGTAACGTGCCACGACCCCATCAAGAAAGGCTCCAAGTGGACCCCACATGGCTGATGTATGTGGGCCCTGCTCTACTAGAACCAAAGTGAAAGGCTCCTCCTCATATGTTGGTACACCTTAGAAGGTGTGTCTTGATCTCTGATGTCCTCATCAGTTAGGGGCTTGGGGAGGGAGGAGAAGAGGTGTGTGAAAGATAGGGTGAAACAGTTGTATGTTGACATTTTGATGTTGCAGGAAACTAAGCTCCAACAGTTTGGTTTTAAAATGACTAGAGATTTGTGAGGGAGGAACTCTTTTCAGTTCATTCACAAACAGGTAGACGTGAGAGCTGGTGGTATTCTAGTGGCACGAAATTTGAAGGTGCTTGAGGTGATAGATTGTCATGTTGGTGATTTCTCGGTCTCGGTTTTGTGTAGGAATGAGGAGGATGGATTCAATTGGGCTTTTTCTGGGGTTTATGGTTTGTGCAATTAGGGGGGTGTCTATGAGATTGTGGTAAGAGCTAAGCAAGTTGATGGAAGTCTTGTAGATTCTGTGGTGCTTCGGGGAGACTTTACATAGTCGGTACCCTTCTGAAAGGTCTAGTGCTAGCTGATTTACTCCTCTAATGAATCCGTCCAGTAGCTTCCTAAAGGATAATGGGTTGGTGGACCCCCCATTGAAAGGTGCCTCTTTTTCTTGGTCCAACACTCATTCTTGCAACCGGTTGGACAGGTTTTTACTATTGTTCGATTGGTTGGAGATGGCTCCTTCAATCTCTCAAGAAGCCCTCTAGGCACTTTCTCATATCACCTTCCTATTCTTAAAAAAATGGGTGAATTCGGTTTGGCCCCCATTCATTTAGATTTGAGTTAATGTGATTGGAGGTCCCGGGGTTTAGGGATAAGATAAAAACTTGGTGGGAAGAAGAGCAAGTTGAAGGATCTGCTAGTTATGTTTTTGGGAAGAAATTGATAAGCCTCAAGAGAAAAATAGCTTGGTGGAATAAGGAGTTTGGACGAGTGGAGGTGAGGAAGCAAGCTTGTCTGAATAGGCCGATGGAGTTGGAGCTTAAAAATCAACAGTCTTCTTCATCAGAGGCAAATATTAGCATTCAGAATGCGACTAAATTGAGTACAATAGGCTCCTAAGAATGGGGGAGGTCTCTTGGAGACAGAATCTAGGGCTTGTTGGCTCAAAGAAGGGGACTAGAACACTCGCTTCTTTCACAGGGTGGCGAACATGAGAAATGACCTTAATGTGATCGTGAAGCTCAAGTCGGAAGGGGAATGGGTAATTGATGATGCTAAAATTAGGGATATCATTGAAGCTTACTATTCGGATTTACTTAAAAAAAAAACTTACTATTCGGGTTTGTACTTGGATCCTTTCCTTGTCCAGCCTGATTTGGAAATGCTAGAGTTTGATTACATTAAAGGGGATCACCAAAGGTGGTTGGAATGCTCGTTCAAAGAGGAAGAAGTGGGGGCAGCCCTTAATAGTATGCTGGATGACAAGTCTCCCAGATTTGATGGTTTCCCTATTAAGTTTCTTAAGGTGTGTTGGGATGTAGTGGGAAGAGATGTTATGGCGGCCCTTGATGCCTTTCACTTGAAGGACTAATGGTGCAAGAGTCTCAATGCGACATTTGTCGCCCTGATCCCTAAGAAGAAAGGGGCTGCTCTGAGATGGACTTCCATCCTGTTAGTTTGGTGGGATCCCTATATATGTTGCTGTCCAAAATTCTTGCTTTGCAGCTTAAGGTTGTCCTCCTGTGTGTGATCTCAAAGTTGCAGAATGCCTTTGTTCTCGAAAGGCAGATCATGAAATTTTCTTTGCTTGCCAATGAGTTTACTGATACAAAGCTGAAGGAAGTAAAGACAGGGTGGTGTGCAAAATAGACAAAGCTTATGACCACATGAATTGGATGTTTCTGGACAAGGTCCTTCGGAGGATTGGGTTTGGTCTTCGGTGGAAGAATTGGATGAAGATATGTGTTTCCTCTCCCTCTTTTTCAATTTTGGTCAATGGTTCTCCCAAAAGCTTTTTGCACAGGAGCTAGGATCTAAGACAGGGGGACCCGCTTTCCCCCTATCTATTCATAATTGTGGTGGAGTTGCTAAGAAGTTTGGTGAGGAAAACAAAGTTATGTGGGATGCTGGAAGGCTTTCTCTTCTAGTGAAGGAGGGCCCTCTGTTCCATTCATTCAATTCGCCGATGACTCTTTGTTTATGTTGGGAGTTGATACAGAAGCTTTTAGAAACTTGCGAAGCATTCTTCTCATCCTTGAGGCTACTTCGGGGTTGAGGGTGAATCTAAGAAATCCAAGTTGTTGTAAGTGGCTTGTGTGCCAAACATTGAAGAACTTTATTTTATTTTGGGCTGTGAGGTGGAGTCTCTTCCTTCCACTTGGGTCTTTTTCTTGGTGCTAAGTCGTGTTCTAAGTCCATTTGGAAACCCTTCATTGAAAGAACGGAGAAAAGGCTTACTAGTTGGAAGGGTAGGTGCCTTTTTAAAGGTGGTAAGTTGATCCTTTGAGGAATGTCCTCTCGAGTTTACAAATTTATTTTCTATCCCTATTTTCTACCCCAGTTTCGGTGGTGAGCAAGTTGGAAAGAATTTAAGGAGAGTTCCCTTGGCAAGCTGAGTGGGGGGTAAGGAAAACAAACTGGATAAGCTGGTCATCCATTTGCAAACCTTATAAGAAAGGGGGATTGGGTATTAGATCCATTCGTTTGAACAATATAGCTCTATTGAACAAGTGGTTATGGAGATCTGGGGTTGAGCACGAATCCTTATGGTAGAGAGTCATAGTAGCAAAATACGGGGAAAACATGGTTGGGTAAGCCATAGGCCTATGGGGGCTGTGGGTTGTGGGCTTTGGAGTGAAATATTCAAGGGGATGGACACTTTTTTAAGGTTCACCCAGTTCAAGGTGAACAACGGTGAGAGAGTTCGGTTTTGGACTGATGTCTAGTGTTTTAGAGTTTCCTTATGTAGGCTGTTCTTTAACTTCTATAGCTTGGCTGAGGATAAGACTGGGTTGGTTATACTCATGGTACATTTAGTTGAAGAGGAACCTTAATGATTGGGAGGTTAAGGATATAAAGGACATGAGACAAAGACTTGGCGAGTACTACATAGGAGACAAAGACTTGGAGGACATGAGGGTTTGGGTGCTAGATGTGGTGAGAGGGTTTTCAATCAAGTTGCTTTACATGGCCATGGATCAAGATACGGCTCATCATTTTCCGGTTCATCTCATTTGGAAAACTCTCACCCCATCAAAAATCTCATTTCTTTATGTGGCTTATCTGGTGGGACCATGTCCCTATTATGGAAAACTTATTCAAAGGGGGTTCATTACTCCTAATTGGTCTTGCTTGTATCGGGCTGTTGGTGAGTCGTCCAACCACTTTGTGCATTGTTCGGTAGTGGCTTCCCTATGGGCTTATATGTTTGTCCACTTCAAAGTGGAATTGGTCCTCCCGGGTTCAGTGAAGATGCTGCAAGAGGCGTGGCCCTTCCAATTCTTTAGCGGCCTCAGTCACCTCGGCTTGGAAGCCTGGAGGTTGATTCCATTTGCCATTTGCTAGTTGCTGTGGGAAGAGTGCAACTTGTGCATTTTTGAAGGTTGGTCCGCCCTTTTCACAAGTTGGTGGATTCGGTGATGTGGACATTTAAGTTGAAATGGGATCCACATGTGCAATTCTTGTTGCAGCCAAGTGGAAGACATATGAAGCATCTTGGAGCTGATTTAATTAGTCTTTTATTGGAGGATTATCTTTAGTTTTATCTTTTATTTATGTGTTGAGTTTATTTTAGAGTCCTTGTGTAGTTAGAAGTCTTCAAATCAAAGTTATCTTGTTTTTTTCTTCTTCTTTGTAGGCCATATTTTGGGGGGGTCAGAACTCATCTGTTTGGGCTGATTTTGGTGCATTTTGAAAGGTTATTTAATTACCTTTTCTACGAGACCAAAATCTTGAGAATCCGATGTGATTTGGGAAAGTTATGGCCAAAATACTAGCAGGTCTCA
>JAOXJP010227802.1:0-11238 GCA_025762735.1 Platanus orientalis | reverse complement strand
AGACAGGTTAGGGATTAGTACAAAAAACTTGCACTGCTATGACAGACAATAAAGAGTGGGGGAGGTCTTACACTGCCCACATTTGAATCCTAGAGGTTTTCACTTATGACACGGTGAAGGACACCCAAAATATTACAATATCTCCGACAAAGCTCTTGTTTACGTTAACTACGTCTACATTTTACTTCTCCAATTTTGTTTTCAAATGTTCAAAAGAGTTCCAAGGCATAAGAATGAAAGAGAACCACTACCATGAACAAAATTAAATAAAATGATAAAATATTTAACATTCACAAACTAGAACTTCCGAAAGTGCAAAAATTTTCCTTGAATGGAAAGAGAACAAATAAGACTCGCTCAAGAAAATCCAAGATATTAAAAATCCATGAACTTGAGTAAATTATATAAGAAGAACAATTCAAGGTAATCAAACACAATGATGACTTAGTAAGAAAACACAAGAAACAGAAGAACCTCTGCCAACCAAACTAAATAATCTGAAGTTAGCAACACTGTCATTGGGTTGGACCATGCCTAGAGGTTCATCACTCTAGACCAAACTGGTGATGGAAATGTCAATATTGGTAGATCTAGTCAACAACATACACCCGAACATCTAAAAATAGGCATGAAGCATGGAAAGGCTTCTTTTCGTTCCTTAGACTAAATGCACAAGCCAACCAACAATGTGGAGAGAGAAAAAAGGTCATATGAATGTCTGAACCTTCTTTGGCAAACACACCAATCTCTCTTTTTTATTTTTTATTTTTAAAAAAGAAAGAAAATAATCATAGTGAAATCCCCAAACAACAAGCCTATAGCAACGTCCTTTCTTAATAGAAACACGAAGAACCCAAACACAATTAGCACAAGTAAAACCCCATAAAATGTATATGTGATCTTCACCGATCTGCTATGTTATTGAGTTAATCATCAAGTAGCAATGCCATAAAAAAATAAACTCCCCAAATTACGGGTTCAACTAACCCATCAGCCATAGTGGGTGAAAGACCCAAATCCAGAAATCAAGGAACAGAACACAGGGAGAAATAAAATAAAGTAATAAGGAGTAATGACTATATAAGCACTAAGAATCATAAATTCAGCCATTAATCAGTTATATATATAAAACGTGAGGGCATAAATCTCTATTAAAGCTGAAATCAAGTTAGTGAATACTAGTAAATAACAAAATAAATGCAACTAAAAAATACTTAAACACAAAACGCAATAATCATAATTCATGGTACTTGTAAGAATCAAGGGGTAAGAGCTGAGCCCTTCCCCTTTGTAGCACACTTGCACAAAACTCTCTTCTAGCACCTTTAGCAACTTGGGCTGAACCTCAATTTTGATATATGATTTAGGGGTTTTTCCTCCAGACCCAACCAACTCCCTTTTCTTAGCTGTGGGTGGGGGTTTTATAGGAAAGCCATGAAGGAGGTGTGGAGTGTACGCAGGCTAGGGGTTTGAGTGCCTAGGGCTGGCCAAAGTTGGGGTTTGGCAGGGTTTAGGGTGTGAAGATAGGTGGGTTTGGCCGGCAGGGATGATGAAAGGGATGTGTGGGGGGTTTACGTATAAAGAGGGGATTTTAGGGGGGGCATGCACGAGGTGCAGAGGCATGATGATGGGGGTGCAGGGGGTAGGGAGGAGTTGTGTGCATGCTCTGAGGGGCAGAGGGGAAGAGACGGAGGAGTGGAGAGAGAAGGGAAGAGATAGGGAGTTAGAGGGAGCAGTAGAGAGAGAGAGAGAGGGAAAAAGAGAGAAGAGGTAGAGGGGGGCGGTTTCCCTTTCAGTTGCATAGGGGGCAGTAGAGAGAGAGAGAAAGAGAGAGAGAGAGAAAGAGAGAAGGAAAAGAAGAGAGGGAGAGGGGGTGGCCGGATCTGCATGTTGGGAGAGAGAGGGGGTGGAAGAAAACGGGGAGAGAGGAGGGTTTCCCCCCTCTCCTGCGCCGTCAGCCAGCAGGAAGAGGGGAGGCAGGGAGATGGGGAGAGAAAAGAGGAGAGATAGAGAGAGGGGAGGATTTTTCGGGGGCAATTGCCGGGGGTGGCCAAGCCGAAGGGGAGAGAAAGAGAAGAAGCGGAGGGTTTTTCTCCCCCCTGCGTCATGACCACCAGCAAAAAAAAAAGAAACGAAAAAAAAGAAAGGGAAATGAAGAAAGAGAAAGGAAAGAAAGAAGAAAAAAAAAAGGAAAGAAAAAGGAAAAGAAAAGGAAAGGGGGAGGAAAAGGAAGAGGGAAAGGAAAGGAAAGGGAAAGAGAGAGAAGAAAAAAAAGAAAAGAGAAAAAAAGGAAAAATAAAAAAAATAAAAAAATAGAAAAGTAAAAATAAATAAGATAAAATGATAATTAATGAAGCGTAAAATAAATAAAAAATAATAGTGATAATAATAAAGCGATGTTGGGTGGATTTGAACGATCAGAATTGGCTGGATTATGAGGAAAGGCTAGGGATTGTTCTGCCCATTTGCTAACTCGAAGAGAAGTGCCGGAATCAGAAGTTGCACCAAAATTAGGTGCTTACAATATCCTTAATATTGCATAATTGAGCTCTACCCTTGAATCATTCTCAACATCAAAAAACAATCAATAAAGTCAACCTTGAAGAGCACAAGTAAGAGGCCTAGCGCATGTGGAATCTAGTTGATGCAGAGATGGAGTTGATGATAGACCAATTCAAAATGTGCTTCATGGACATTGCATGATGTAGAACAGACAACACAGACTTTCTTTTAATAGAGGGACCGATAGAAGTCAACACACAAGAAGGCCAAAAAGTACTAGTAGAAATCATGAGCCTCGATGACGAAATTACGTGAAATTTGGTGAGTTGAAGGAATCGTCGTAAGGATCAAAACTCATCGCTTTGCCACGAGAACTGCCACTTTTCACACAAATTCCTTCGTTAAGGCCTTCAAATCATCGTTTTTACTATTTTTAGTAATTTTCATTTTCGTTATAACTTTTTATTTAGAAGTCAGAATAATATCCCATTTGTTCTGAGACATCTCTTAGAGACCACAAAATTTGATTTTGTCATTATCTCAATTTTATTATTTTTTA
Source organism: Platanus orientalis (assembly GCA_025762735.1). Lineage (NCBI taxonomy): Eukaryota > Viridiplantae > Streptophyta > Magnoliopsida > Proteales > Platanaceae > Platanus > Platanus orientalis. The sequence goes on along the minus strand of JAOXJP010227802.1, from coordinate 8,177 downwards.
TAAAAATTTTCAAATTAGCCTAATTTTGTGCCTAACACAAATTAGGGTTTCATTCTCTATTTAAGAGCATTGTAGCCCTTAGGGAAATTCAGTTTTTGATTAATAATATCTCAGAAAGAGTTTTCTCTTCTTCTTAGTGGATTCTAAAGTTATCTCACCATGGGAGGACAACGTGTTCTTCTCCTTGCTATTCCATTGCATCATTGCAACTCACATCGATGTTTCTAGAGACTTTTTGGAGTCTTTGACCGAAGCCATTTCCAATACTACAACCATAACTCAAAGAGGAAGGGTGGATTTAGAAGCTAGGAGAACTTGGATTGATGATGATATGTGACAGGAGGTTGAAAAAAAGAAAAAGAATGAATGATTTTCAACTTAAATATGGTTTCAAAAATCGAGCATAAGATTAGCATAAGAATCCTATCAAACCAAAAATTATAAGAATAGCATAAGAATAAATCAAACAATAAACAAGGGAACTTATAAGAATAGCATAAGAATACTATCAAACCAAAACTTGGGTGAGAACCTTAGGGATTTCGCTATGTTTTCACTACAGGAGATCCGGACTCCCTGAACACACCTCCCTTTCATCATCAGGGTTAGCAGGTTTTGACATCTCAAGTTGTCGAGCAGCCTCGTTCCATTCTTCTAAATCTTTGTCCCCCAGTGCCTTTGCAACTGTAACAAGCGTGCTGGGCAAACCTCCACATTTTCTTGCAACCTTCCTTGCCACATCATGCAACTCAAGGGAGTCAGCAGCCGCACCCGCATTGGTTCTGAACAGGATCCAAGAATCCTGGTCGGATAGGAGCTTGAGATGGATTTCTGCTTGACTTCTCATGAGAGAACATACATGCTTCTGTCTTGTGGTGAGTAGGATTTTGCACTTGCAAGCATCAAGCTCGCTATTACTGGGAATTCCAACTTTGGATAACTCTAGCCTCTTCCAAAGATCATCCAAGATTACGAGGATCCTCTTCTCTCTCCTTATTCTCTCCTTCAGCCGACTCGCTCTTCCGAGTTCATCCTCCTCTTCCAGTTTCTGGCCTAACATGTCTGCAATTTGGCCTTGAATTCTTCTCATGTTTGGATTTTGGGACACCACTGCCATTACCACATGACTGAAGAGCCCATCCCTTTTGGCTTGTATCCCTACTTGTTTCACCAAGGTCGTCTTGCCTACACCTCCCAAACCGTGGATCCCGATAACATTAATCTTATCATCCTTTAACGCTTTCTTGACCTCCTCCATGGCCCATCCTGTCGATTCAAACGCCTGAAAATCTCCAGGGGAAGTCGTTGATTCAATTCCTGGAGGTGGTGCAGGGTGGGATATCTGGTCGAATTTCCTGTCTGCTTGAAGCTGATGAATGGTATTTGTATTCTTTATTGCTTGCTTGCTTAGTCTGTAGCGCTTTCTCCAATCAGGACACCACCCACTGAAACATCTCTTGTTCACTTTGATTTCTTCATCCAATCTCTGCACCTCCGTTGTAATTGCTTCCACTTCATCTAGCCACGTTTGAACTTCAAACTTGATTGTTTCCCCATTCAAATTTGCTGCATCAACGGATTCTTGAACATCCACTTTCATGGCCCCCAACTTTTCAAATTGAGTTTGAAGACTCTCGATGTTGCTAGTGTAGTGAACCAGGTAACCAAGCTGATGCCCTACTGGATCCCACAAGAGCTTTCCAATATCCTTTACAAAACTTAAAATCTCCAGGGCCATTTCTAGCTTGTGACTTTTAATGATAAATGAATACAATAAGATATAAAAACGGAATTAAAGAAGATTGTAGGTTTTTCGTTCATATACCTCTTTGATCTTTCCGATTACACCTCTCGATCTCAGTTTGAACTTCAGTTGTTACGAAAACAGAAGCCTTGTAGCGTAAGCGATATCATAAAGGATGATCGTCAAAGAGCAAGCAGCATAGCATATAGTTTCTTTTGGTGAAGGATTGAAAAGCAAATTATGTAGTAGGGAAAAAAAATGAACAAGCCAGCAAAAGGGAAAGTATCTACCACACCCAAAAACGTAAGTTCCTCCGTGTCTCCACACCACAGGCTGACCGTGATGGCTTCTTGAACTTGGTGTCTTGTTTATACAGGAAGCAAATGTTCATTTGAATACTTTTTAATGGTTTTAACCCTGTAAACCCAATTTTTATTATAGGTACCTATTTTTTTGGAAAAGGTTAGGTACAGAAATCTGCTTTTCCTGATGTATTAAAATGGCATCAGGGAGTGGTCGCTCCTCTTATCTTATGCTCCTCTCTGCACCCTGTCAGAGGGAGGGCACATCAGCACTGAGAAGTGAAATGCACCCGACCTCCCAAAAAAAAGTGAAAATCACTTGTCGGTGCTGATGTGCCCTCCCCCTGACAGGGTGCAGAGAGGAGTGTAAGATAAGAGGAGCAAATACAATCCACCATCGGAGTGGACACATTAGATGGGGCTTTTATCATTTTGTGATCCTTTTATTATGATAACCAAATTGGATCGCACAAGAACTCTTTAATATCCTTTACAAAACTTAAAATCGCCAAACCATTTTTAACTTGTAACATCTAAAAGCAGAATTAAAGAAAATGATAGGTTTTTCGTTCTTTCATATATCTCATCAATCTTCCGGATGATTATTTGACTGTAACATCTCTTGATCTCAGCTTACTCTTCAGTTGTTCGGGAAACAAAAGGAAGATGCCAGCTTGCTAAATTGGTAAAGTGGTGTCGTACCCCAAACTTGAATTCAAAACCTGTTGTCACCTACCTTGTGTATTGACTTAAACGGCCTGAAATCATCTGCGGCACCCTCCCCGATGGGACACTTGGGGAGGAGAATCAAAAACCTCCAAAAAGTGAATTGATTCCCCCCTTGAGTGTCCCAGGGGTGGTGCAGATGATATCAGCCCTAATTAAACACCTTTATTAGTCAATATGTCACCCACTGATTGGTAATAGAGTACCATCTGTCCATTCAGACCAGAGATGATTAAAAATCAAGCGTTGGAGTGTTAGAAATATCATTAAGGACAATCGTAGAAAGCATGCAGCATGGGGCTTCTTTTGTTTTTTTCTTTTGCCAATAACATATGGTTTCTTTCGATAAAGGAAGAATTGAACAAGAGAACCAAAAAGACAACGCCCATGTGACTGGCGACCGAATTTTGTACGGATGGGCACGTTTCCCTCTCGTGATAAGCCCATTCGGGCACTTGCGACGCCACTGTGAATAAGTACCGTATGTAAGTAGTGTGGGTCATGGTTTTAAAACTCTGACTAATTTCGAATAAGATTGGCCAATCCAACTTAGAATCCATCGGGATCGGTCCGATTATGCGGTTCAGGTCAGTACTCATAATGGATCGGTCGAATTGAGCCAGAAATCAGTCTAGATTGGTCGGATCGGCCGAGTTGAATCTGGTAGCCATTTTTGAAAAAAAATCCTAAAAATTAAAAAAAAAATTATTTAATGACGATTAATCTAAGTTATGTTATATTTGTAGATTTTGCATAAAAATCTATTGATTTCAAGATAGATTGTAGTTTTTGGAAAAAAAAAATTATTAATTATTTAAATATTCCGAAAATAAAAAAATAATAATTTTATAAACATTTTTTTTCACAAACCAAGATAGATGTATGACTTTGAAAATAAATGCTAGGAAATGTCCCTAATATTTTTCATATAAATGTTGTTTTTTTCGTTTTATACTTTTAAAAAATAATAAAATAGGTAAGAATCCTTTAAAAATTAAAAATAAGTTTTTTCCTAATTAAAATATGTTTAAATGGCTGTTCTTTCCAAATTTTTTTCCAATTATATTTATATATTTTTTGGGATTTTTTTAGAATTTTTTCAGATTTTTTTTCTTACAAAACACTTCTTTTTTTTTTTTTTCCATCAGATCAGCCAAATCAACTCAGAATTGGTCCGACTCGAAAATTGGTCAAGACCGATTCCGGGTTTTTAATCCATGGTGTGGGTATAAAATAAACAATGGCCACTAAGAAAGGGTACTAATTCAATGGGACCGGATTGTCCTACCGCGTTAGACGGATTCCCCCACGTCTTATTGATTGGATTAGCTATCAATTTTTGTGCAAATCCAATGAAATCTATCTCTTTGTAATTTTTTAACTTTCCTTTTTCATCTCAGAATGTCAAATTTGTGACCAAATCCATAAAAGATTGTTGATCTCATGTGAATTCCAAAACCTTTGTTTTTCACTTCTTGATGTCAAATAACAAATGGAGTTATCATACTGTTTTCAATTCTGTTTCTAATTCTTTTTATTCCTTGTACTTTTTGGATTCTCAAATATCTTTTCTAATCCATTCAAATCTTGATGATCTAGAGGAGATTACCAAATTTTATCAAAAAAATTGATATTTTGTGAACAAAATTTGTGTGACAAGTGTGTAATGTATGTCATCAAACCATAAAAAGAAGTCTGATGTGTATCACAGATTGACACTGGACTGACATGCAATTTTTTTCCCTCTTTTTGAGGGACTTGTATCCTCTATGCCACCTTACGTATGGTGCATCACAGTGAGTCACAGGCACAAAGGGGGGTGAAAACATACATTTTTTGTCGGGCGCCACCCCCCCCCTTTGTGTCTGTGACTCACCATGATGCACCATAAAGTGGCACAAGGGATACGGCTCCTATTTTGAGGAAGGATTCTATTTGCCTCCCTTAACAGATGCTTGGTCCGTTGAGCATCAGGGGCAGACACATCAGTGTCAAAAAGTGATTTACACTTTTTTTGGAGGCACTTAACACTTTTTGGAGCTAAGGTGTCTGCCCCCTAGCGCCCAATGGACCAAGCATCCATTAAGGGAGGGAGAGGACAAAATCCATCTTACTCTTATTGGGTATCAACTTTTATATTCGAGCATTTTTTTAATACTTAAAACCCTATATTCATCCATGGTGTGGTCACACGTTACTTGGTCACAACAATATTGGTCACAAAAGATTTGTTCCCAATACAAGAAAGTGGTAGAGCAAGGTTGTTTCATGTAAAATGTTTATCACTGGCATTTTTTATGGAACCGACTATTTGAGACAGAAATATTGTTTCTGTGGTTTGGATTGGAGACAGAAATATCTTAGTCTTCAGCCAACCGTTAGATTATGAGTTAAGGGGATGTTCAATTAGGAAGAAACCCTAATTGAACTCGATCTCCTTTCACCCACAGCCAACCAGCCTACTTATAAATATCTATATAAACTTAAAATAAGAAAAGGAGTTAAGGGGAGAAGATAGCTCTTTCTAGGATTATGTATCAAGTAATAAATCAAAAAATAAGTTCTCGTATATTGTATTCAGAAAACCAAAACTAAGCTTAAGTTCAATGAAATAATTCATAATTGCCCATCATAAGTAATTTAAACTTATCCTATTAAAAACATATTTACCTTAAATCCTGTCATTGTTTTTTCTGAGCCACTCCTTAATGTTTGAAACATTATAATTATGATAAAGTATAGACATAACTATTATTAATCTCAAAAATATTTTCCAATGAGCCAAAGATGACCAAAAGCATAAATTTAAACTTCAAGTTATGATCATCACAACTTGATCTAATCACATATATGGTATTCACATATGGGTTTTGTGATGCTCTTATCAGCTTATTAGGTCAACTCCCCTATTTAGTAAAATCACTAATGTGAATTCCCTTTTTTTTTTTTTCTTTTTTTTTTTTTTTTATTTTTTTTTTGGGGGGGGGGGGGGGGGTTGGTTTTATTGTAAGTGGACCCTAACCCCTAGGGCTTGTCCCAGATCCCAAGAGAGATATCTTAAAATATACAAAATTGCAGCATTTGATATTTACAACTCATAGCGTCTCATTCAATAAGACACATAAGTTGTAATGGAGACTGTTATATAAAGATTTCACCTTGTTGACTATAAAATTCCAAAAAAAAATAAAAAATCAGTCAGTTAGATTCCCTCCAAGTATTTGTTAAGTTAGCTTCAATCCTCTAAACATCTAACCGTTGGAATCCCAGCAAATCCAATGGTTGGGATATGACCCATCCAACGGCTGCGAACCCTTCGAATCTAAAGGTTTGTCTCTTCTTTGTTCACCCAGTCGTCTCCCCAAATCTCTGTTTTCCCTCTTTCTTTGTTTTCCCTCTTTCGAAAGAGGTGTTGCTGAAAAAGCTAGGGTCTAGGATCGTAGAAGCACCCCTTTTTGTTTCCTTTACCTTCTTTATTTTTTCAGGTTTCTAGAGTTCCCACTTTGTTCTCCAAGAGATTAAATTTTTTTCATTGGAGAGTGAGGAAGACGACTCAAGAAGAGAACCAGTCTTAATGGCTATGTCTTGCTCCCACAACAGTTGAGTTTTTGTTTACACCATAAAATTTCCACCTTGAGGATTGGCTAATAGGAAGCCACGTGGTAAGAGGTTTTATGAAAGGTGACAATGTAATCATGTGTAGAATTTCATTATACATGAAATTCAAATTTTGAAAGAAAAGACAGGTGGACACGAGATGATGAATGAACTTTGAAAGTAGTTATCGAACACATGGCACATCCAAATTGAAGAATTTGAAAGAAATTGGTTATCAGATCATGTGGCAAAGAACCAATAACGAAAGAAATCACAAGACAAATGGAAGAATTAGAAAATGACACTTGTAGAGGACCCATAACCGAATCAGAACATTATAAATACGGGTCTTGGGGTTCAAAGCAAGAGGTCTCACACCATTACAACTTAGCCCACTCTTGTGTTTCATAGATATCATACTTAATCAGAATCTTTTAATCAAATCCTTTGTAATCCCTACTTAGCAATAAAGATATTTGTTCATTCAGTCTTTTAATTTGTACTCATAACTTTTGTTCAATGGATTAAGTTTGTCTTAATCATGTGGAAATGGCTTTATAACCAATTGCGTTACTTGATTGAAATTGTCCCCACTGTAAGTTTGTTTTAAACTCTTCTTTTGCTCATATTAAGTTATTGTCTTAGTGTAATTACGGTGGTGCGGGTTCAAGTCACGAAAACAGCCTCTCTAAAAATGGGGGTAAGACTACAAACATATTGCCCTCCCCAAACCCCGTGTTAGAGGGAGCCTCGTGCATTGGGCCGCCCTTGTTCACAAGACAAAGAATTACCCATAGAGGGAAGAACCCTCCTCCTCGTAATGGCCTGAATACATAAGGGTGGCCAGATAAACCTTTTGGAAGTAAATTCCTCTGAGTTCTTCCAGAGGTTCAATTTATTTTGATGCCTAGGGTCAAACAGAGGACCAAATTATACCCACGTGGTATTAGCACGCCTGCACATGTAACTAACTAGAAATTTGGGTTAACAATTTCTAATCAATAAATTTACAACAAAGAGAAGAAAAAGTAGTAGAGAAAGTGAGAATAGATCTTTGAGAAGATACTCAAGCATTGAAATTGATGGTTACTATAAGATTCTAGCAGCCCTATTTGTTTTCTCTTTTGGTCTTCTTGAATAGCTCATGCATGTTCAAAGCTTGTAATCATTCCCTCTTGAAAGAAAAAGAACTAGGCTTTAGTTGCTCTTGTATTCTTCTACTATTTTTGTATTCATCTTCTTAGTATAATAATGCTTCATAGAAGTACTGTGGAGTAGGCTCTTATTGAACCATGTAAAAATTGTGTGTCTTCTTCTTTCCCATTGACTCACAATGTGCATATGGTGCTTGCCATTTTATTGTGCTGCCCTATTTTGGATGACTTCAATGATTGGCTGAGTCTAGTAAAATCAATCCCTTGTTCTCAATACATTGAAATTAAAACTCAATCCCTACATGTGTCATTGTATCTATAGCAAGCTACCTTCTTCAATACAACCATCAAGGAATCAATAGGATGGAATTAGCAACTCAGTTCAGCTGAGATCAACTACTTAGAGAACACTAATAATTGCTTAAAATTGCATAATTATCATAATCAAAATGAACATTATCACATGTATTTTATATGTATTTATATTAAATTATGTATTTTCTCTTGTAGGATCTCACAAAAAGCCCAATTGAAGTTTAAAACCCATAAGCAAAGCCTACCAATGGAGATGATGCCCAAAGATGATGGAGATCACCACCACCCAATCCAATCAAGTGAAGATCAAACATCCAAGGGAATTCAAGGGTCAAGATT
>JAOXJP010227801.1:0-11238 GCA_025762735.1 Platanus orientalis | reverse complement strand
GTTTGGGCCTCGGGCCGGGCTGAGGTAAGCCCAAGCCCGACCCTCAATACAAGTTCGGGCCTAGCTCAGGCCAAGCTTTTTCAGGCCAATTTGTAGGTCAGGCTTGGGTCGGCCTGGACCATGCCCACCCCTAATCTTCCCACACTTGTCTAGGCCTATTTTATGGTCCACTCACATTACACTCCTCACATTATGCATGCATGTTTATACCTTGATTTCTCTGGAGATCTTAAGGCTATCCCAAGGCAAATTAATTATGATTCTTTGCAAAACTATAAACAATGAATCTAAGGACCTAAGATCTATGAAAACAATAGTAAGTGTTCAAGTTATTTTCAAAACAGATTTTTGAGAATTCTAAGAGTCTATGGAATCAAAACATTACATACTCGTCATGATTTCTTTCAAAAATGGGAATTAAAACTTTCTTTGAACCTAAAGAGATCAAAAAATATAAAAGTGTTCTTATCTATTTACCTTTTGATATGAAATCAGATCTAAACCAAAGCTTTAAGTTCCTTCTTCAAAATCCTCAAAATTTCCTTCAAATCCTTGTTTTCTCCTTGTTTTTCTTTCTCTCCCTTGTGATTTGCATTTTTATGTCGAATGAAGTTGAAAAATTAGGCTTATATAGACCCTAGATGATTCCCACAACTAATAGGAAACCTCCATCATCGAAAAGTCGCTAAAGAGCCATTTTCCGAAAATGGTTGCAAAAGGCCGATTGATTGGTGAGCGGGAGCCCAATTGATCGAGCTACCTAAGGTCGATCAATTAAGCCTAACCCTAATCGATCAGGCCTCCTTAACAAGATCGATTCAGAGTCCTCCTGATCTATCATTTTGGCCTAAAAATTTTTTGAACTTTTTTTTTACTTCTATCCTCTTGCACTCAAACACCCATATCTTTCTCGTTTAAGCTCGAATTTACTTGTTGTTTATTTCATTGGAAACTATACTTCAAGATCTTCACAATGACAAAGTTTTCTCACCAATTCTTTCTATATTTGTACATATTTGTCTCCAAGGTGTTACAAGTTTATGGATCATTTTATATATGTTTAAATGGTTCTAAGTGTATGCAGAACATGTGCAACAAGTGTTCGAAATATGTTAGAATATGTGAAGGGTGTTACATAACCCGAGTCAAAATTTGGGTGATGACAGATGCCCCCATTTGTTATGTGTGGCTACACCACATATAGCAAAGAAAAAGAAGTACCCTAATTTTGGCTTGGGTGAGACAATACATGTTATTTGCAAACAACTCATGGATACTAGGCGGGCTGTTTTAAGGAAAATTGTTTTGGCTAAAAACATAGAAAGCTAAAACTTGGTTCCAAGTGCATGAGTAGAAAAGATTGCTATTTTAAAGGAAATATAAAGGTTCAAAAGTTTTGAAATCGGGTACTATTTGATTGAGAGAGGGGTTTTATTTAGTTTTTAAGAACACATGAAACTATTTGAACCAAAACCAAGGTGGGATTAAAATTGGAGTTTGGGAGTTTTAAAGAAGGTATGGTATTTTGAAATGGTTTCTCAAGTTGAGAGTCATCTCTTTTACTGCCTTTTTTTTTTAAAATATAAATTAGTTTTCTTAATTTTCAAAGCTTTGAAATAGGGCATCGATTACTTGAGAGACTCTCTTTTGCCAACAGGTTTATCCATAAGTTCTATGAAAGTAAGTGGGACTTTCTCTATCCTCAAAGGCATTACTATTAGCATATGCACTGTGTCGGGAGACATGTAGGTCATCGACATTGGGCACAACTGCTTGAAAACATTGTGGAAAATGAACATGCAAAAGCTTGGAAATCACACGAACAATGTAAATTCTATGAAAATGTCAAATTGAATGAAATATCACAAATTGCATGAAAATAATCAAGTATTTAGTTGGTTAGAAATTGTTGGATATGTCTTATGTTCAATCATAATTGATTATTATGTAATGAATGCAGATGACTTGACATGATATGTTGAAAACGTTGATGAAAAGAAGGACTTGTTAGTGATATTAGTTGTTGGCTAAATGTCACTTTGCCTCTTTTTTTATGAGCCTCCACTTGATACTGCTTTGTTGTTTCATGTGAGAGTTTTATTAGGGTTAGAAGATTGTATGTTGATTTCTTTTAAGCCAAGAGAATATGGCTTGTTGATTTTCTCTAAGTTGGGAGATATGTTTAACGACCTTCGCCTAGGTTGAATTAGTTTTCTCTATTATTGAAATTGTTGAAGATTGTATGATGACTTCTTTTGAGTTGAGAGAATATGACTTTTCAACTTTCTCTAAGCCGGGAGATACATTTAAAGACCCTCACCCGAGTCGATGGTTTGTCCCAAGAATTAAATAGTGGCCTCTAGGATAAATTAACTAGAGATGATTTACAACTCTTGCTGAACCAAGGGAATATGTCTTGTCGACTTTCTCTAAGCCGAGAGATTTATTTAATGACCCTCTCTTGAGTCAATGATTCATGACCCATGGCAAAGCCGAGAGAATATGGTTTATCGACCTTCTCTAAACTGAAAGATTTATGACCCTTTTCCAAGTCCAATGGTTTGTCCCAAGAATTAACAAGTGGCCTCTGGGATAAATTAACCATAGATGATTCTAATGTGCCTACAACATAAATTAACTGGAGGTCTCTAGGATAGATTAACCAGAGATGACTTACGACTCTTGCTTAGCCGAGAGAATATGGTTTGTTGACTTTCTCTATGCTGAGAGATTTATTTAACGATCCTCTCTCGAGTCAAATGATTCACTACCCATGGTTGAGCCAAGAGAATATGGCTTGTCGACCTTCTCTAAGCCAAAATATTTATTTAAAGACCCTCTTTCAAGTCCATATTGGTTTTGTTATAGGAGAAATTAACCAGAAATGTGTTTGCAAGATAATGACTAAAGGCCTCTAGGATAAATTAGCCAGAGATATGTTTAATTGTGCTTGTAGGATAATGACTAAAGAACTTTGGGATAAATTAGCTAACAATGTTTTTGTTGTGTCCACATGATAGATTAACTAAGGTATTCTAGAATTAACTAACCAGAGATGAATTTAATGTTACTCCAGAAGGTTGCAAAGTAAAGTCGTATCACAATGAGTGAGCGACATGCAGGGCCTTTGCTAACAGGTCGGTTTGATAAATAATGGCACAGTCTGTGGAACATGTGGAGCAAGCAAAGAGATGTTATGCTCTCTCCCAAAAAGTTGTGGGGGTCTAGGGTGACCCATGGTTGTGAGGGAGATTCCCAGACATGATCGATTCATGCTATGGCCTAAAGAATTACATAGACTTCATGGAATGAATTGTGGCATTGCTTGTGCCCGGATCAAGCTAACATCATGGGGTGGCCATTAGCAACTCATGCAATAAATAACTTGCTAAAACAACGTGGTCAAATATTAGGCCGGCCTCTAGCAGGATAGACTGGGAATACCACCTACCAAATCAACAGGGCATTGTCAAAACTCACATGGAGATGTTGTTGCGCTCTCTCCGGAAAAGTTGGGGGTCTAGGGTGACCCATTGCTATGAGGGAGATTCCTCGATCTTATAACAATTCATGTTACAAACCCTAGAATTAGACAGATTTGTGAAATAAATTATGGTATTTGCTTACGTTTGAACAAGTAGATATCATGAATGATAGGTCATGCTCTATAATTAACTCGTCTTGACGTTCTATAGGTAGAGGCCTTGAGGGATTGTTGAGAATATGTTGGTGCGCTCTCTCCCGAAAAGCTGTGGGGGGTCCAGGGCTACCCATTGCTATGAAGGTGATTCCTTGATCTGATAACGATTCATGTTATGGACCATGAGTTATGATGAGTATTCACATCCTACAAAAATGTGTCGCATGGTTTGGGTGGTTCTCCTGAACCTGGGTGGCCGTTTGGAGCTATGTTGAGATATTTTTGAACTTTCTCCGAAAGCCTTGGTGATCCCAAAAGATCGGTGCTACGTACCATTTACAAATAACTTTAATGGTTTTTATCATAAAATAAGTATGCAAGCTATGGGATGAGGTGACATTGCCTACACCCGAAAAGCAATGTCTAGAAGGAACTTCTTGTAAGTCATTACCGACATGACATTACTAAACCTAAATGGCTAGCTAGGGAAATTTCTAGAGGTTTGTTTGGGCTTTCTCCAGAAGCCATGGAGATCTCAAAGGATCAGTGTTATGTATCATTCATGAATAACTTTAATGGTTTCTATCATGAATAAATACTCAGGCTATAATATGAAAATGACATTTGCCTACGCCCTAATAGACAACAATGATGCCGAAAGCTGTGGCCTTTCTTGTGAGACGTGAAAGTGGCGTCCTCACTAAACCTGAGTGACTAAATGTTGATTGATTTCAATGTCAAGAGATAAAGGATATGTCATCTCCAATTGGGTTCCTGATGGTGAATGTTGGTTGATTTGAACGTGGTATGAGTGGTTGAATCTTGATTGATATGCTGATGCCTTGGGTGGCCGAATGCTAATTGATTTGAACATGGCTTAAGTGGCTGAATATTGATTGATTTGTTGTTGGTCTGAGCAGTCGAACATTGACTGATTTGCTAGTGGTCCGAATGTTGATTGATTTGTTGATGGCCGAATGATGATTGATCGACTGGTGGCTTGAGTAGCTGAATACTGATTGATTTACTGGTGGACCAAGCGGCCGAATGATGATTGATTTGTTGGTGGGCCAAATGCTAATTGATTTTCTGATGGACTGAGGGTACAAATTTTGATTAATTTTCTGGTGGCCGAATGATGATGTATTCACTGATGGACTGAGTGAACGAATGCTGATTGATTTGTTGGTGGTTCGAATGCTGATTTGACTTGCTAGTGGCCAAATGTTGATGGATTAGCTGGTGGCAAGAGCGGCCAAATGTTGGTTTATTTTTTTATGGACCAAAAACTTATTTGACTTGTCAAGAAATGAAATATCATTTCTAATTGATCTACTTTTGAGTGATGCTACATACATCTTTGTCAAAATGGTTTGGGGCGGAGATGAATTAAGCATCACTCCTGAGCATTTGAACTTTAACTTGAGTGATGCGTAATGCATCTTTGCCAAGAAGTTTTGCCAAAGCATGCTCATTATTGGGAGATGATACATGTTTCACCTCAACTTGTTTTCTGAAGTGTGAGATTAGCTAAGAGATGATATAGATGGTTTCTGACTACTTACTTTGATGTATTGATATCAGAAAGAGTCATGTTTGTGTTGTGCTTAGTCCAATTGTAGAGGTGATTGTCTCAGGAAGCCTAAACTAGATCCCTATTACCTTGTGAACTCTATGTTTTTGTGCTCTACCTAAATATGATGTCATGTGACATGTTGCACTGAGGTTTTAGGCTCATTTAGTTGAGCATGAGATTTGAAAGCTTGAGAAGATGTACGAATGGAGCTCTCTGTTGTGTTGGCAATGTGTGGCGGCCCTTGGACATGGTTTTCTTGAATAGAATGGAATGTATGCATTGGTCATGCTATGGTCATTGATTGTGCTTTTAGAGTTATGTTGCCAATAGTCATGCCCCTGCTACTTGAAGATTAAGGAGGACTTCATTTATGGGACAAAATGTGGTTTGGGTTATGAGTCTGAATGAAAAGGGGTAAAAGATGCAAAATTATTAATTGTAAAAATAAGCATTGGTTATCCATATATGTTTAAGTTTGTAAAATGTGTACATACTCACAGAATGTGACTGAACCTTATTCAAGTTGTCTATGTACCCCAATGTAGGGATCAAGTTAAACATAGTTCATTGGTAAATATCTCTCATCTTTTGAAATTAAAGGTTCAATATTGAAGGTAGCTTTAGCAATGAAGTGATTGAATAAAAATACTCATTTTTCTCTTTTTTTAGGAGGTTTGCTTTTATGATAAGTATTACAATATTAAAGGTTTGATGAAAGCTTCATCTGGAAAGGGTTCAATTCTGCAAGGACGAATTGATAGTGATGAATGCTTGAATATATTGAATTGTACTCGTAGGTACCTTTAAAATTGTATATGAGATGGACTAAAAAATTGGAGTGGGTCTATCGTTGTGATAGCTATGAGATTGTAGCAATTGATACTATAGCAAACTGCTATGGAAGTGAGTTAAGATTAGTCATATGAATGTAGTTGAACAATCAAGGGAGTTGTGGTTTAGAAAAAGAAGCCTTTATTGTTGGCTCAAAATGGTTGACTAGTGATAAGCTTTGAATAGGTCATTTTGAGGATCCTGGTAGGCCAAAGATGGTCTCCCATTATTTTAATGAACAATTAAGGTTATAATCGACATGAGTTTAATACATAGAGAATGTTGTGTTTAGAAAGAAAATGCTTTGTATTTTTGCCCAAAGTATTTAATAAGTGGGAAATTGTTTATGGGTCTTTTCAGGAAACTGGTCGGCCAAAGATGGCCTCCTATCTTTTCTAAGAGCATTAGGAGCATGTTGTCAAATGTCAAAGTGAGGCATTAGGAGTACATTGTTGGCTATCAGAGTTCTTCATGAAGAGCAGGTGTTTGACTGGATAATTTTTCTTTTCTTCCCCCCCCTTTTTTTCCCAAAGCCTTTTAGGGTTTTCCTTATGACGTTTTCTTTTCTTTTTATTTGCTTTGTCCCTTTTTTACCTTTGGTGCCTTTGCAGGTTTTCACCAAGATTGGGTTTCACATGATTATTGCACTATAACTCTCATCCATGACATATTAAATGTATTTTAACTGAAGTTGCTACAATAGTTGGCTAATGTTGCTTGCTGGATGTGACCAGGTTTTCAAAAAGGGTGCTTTCCTTGAAGAGGTGAAATCCCATTCTTCATTGCTGATCTATTAAATCCCCAAGGCAAAATGTTGATGACATCATGCATATGCGAGATTACTTCTCAGCCTTCACCGGGTGATTGGGCCTTTTACTTAACCAAAATCTACTTGGGAAACAATGTCAGCACACTTATGACTCTTAAGAAATCAATACCCGATTTTAGGCCACATATGTCATGACCTTGGAGGGTGTTTATTGCTTTTATTTTAATGGGCTCTCTTAGGAGGCGTTTTGGACATTTAGCCACTTGTTAGTTATTAGTAAGGATCTCTCTCAGTTTGGGTAAATGTTTTGAAATTTTGTCCATGCAATATAAAACTCATGTAAATGAGATGACAAAAATGTTTTGAAAAAGGGAAGCTCTGTAGAGCATCCATTTCTAGAAAAAGCGGTGCTCCTAAAGGCAAAAGCGTGGCATGCATTGAAAGCAAGTTATGAGTCAAAACATTTTTGAAATCCACTCATCCAAAGGGAATCCAAAAGTTGAAGAAATGCATAGTGCAAGAAATCATCAAAGAATATTAGAAATTGTGTATTTTGAAAAATGTGAAGTTTTACAAAGTCATGAAAGATGGAATTTAATAAAGGTGTGTTTTTCCAAATTATGTTGAATTATTATTAAGTTAATGTTCTTTGTTTTAAGGCAGTATTTAGAGTAGGATCTTCGTAAAAACTTACACCTGTGATCAAGATCTCTTCCATACAACATTGGCAAACTAGGGCTTGGTCTAATGTTGATGATGAATCTGACAGGATATCTTATAAGGAGTTATGTCTTAAAGAAAAATATTTTATTTATGAAAGGGGTTGCACTTAGAGTATAAGAAATAACTCACAAGTTTCCTACGTACCTAATATGAAGGTTAGGATCAAGACTGTTCATAATTCAGTTTGTACATTGTTACAAGAGAAGGGAAATAGACTGGTTTACAATGTCTTTAAAGTCTTCAAGGTTATCTTTTGTATTGACATTGATGGCCCCTTGGTCGATGAGGTCTTTAATGGCATGTTTTAACTAGAAATAGTTGTTAGTGAGGTGCTTGAAACCTTGATGGTAGATATAATATTTCTTAGGATTATATGTCTTTAGGAGAGGACTAGGAGGTTGCCTTGGAGGAAGTAGTTGGTGGTGTCCTTTGTCGACTAGATTAGTCAGCATGTGTTTGAGGGGATAAGGCAATGGGTTGAATTCTCTCTTAGTTATTTTGGAAAAAGGGTGAAGTCCAGTCTTTTTTTCTTTTTTTTTTAAGTGATGGGGGGTTGGACTTTTGTTGTTGGAGAATGAATGGTCTTAATAGAGTGATGGAATTGAGGCATCAAGGTCATGAGTGAATTAGATTAAATGGGAAAAGGCTATGGCTTCCTTCATGCAGTCTCAAGAGGTTGGCCGATCTCCTGAACCAGTCCATCTTATATGACACATTCTATTCTTGATGCAGCTTTCATCATGGATGAAAAGCCATCACATGTTTCAGTCAACAACATTATATGATATGTGTGACTCAGGGATTTTAGGAAGGTTGATGTCATATCTACTTCCTTCCAAGGATTTTTAAGTGCGAAGTTTGTAAGTTTCTAATAGATGTCATATTCCTTAATGTTTTCATGTGTCTTAGGTCTCATTTTTTTTAGTTCTTACCTAAGGGGTAAGAAGTCCAAGTTAAACTTGAAATGATCCCAAAAGACTCATGATAAGTCTGTCCATGTTTGAAGGTTGTCCTTATCTAGGTTCATGAACCACCTGAGGGCGTGGCCCTCCAGACTTAACAAGAACAGATGGATGAGGAGTTTCTCATCCCTACATAGTTGGAACAAATTATTGTAATACATCCATAAGTGCATGTGAGGGCATCCCCTTCCATTATTCTTTTTAAATTTTGGGACCTAAAGACCGCTCGAAAGGTATCCACTAGGATATAAGCATAAATCCTTAAAACTTGTCTTGGAGTAACGAGCTACTTTTCAATTTTTTATTTCTTCCATGAGTTGTTCAATCTGTTGATTTGTTTGAGCTAGGTACATAGATGGTTCTAAGGATTTCATGTTAAAGGTATCTGAGGAAGTTTCAGGTGGATGCCTGATTACCATCATTACCTGAGTATGAGATCCTTTTTCCAAAATGTCTTACATGTTTGATCCTATCAACAGCCCCAAAAATTATAGAATTGTTATGATGGTTTTTAAATATTAAAAAGACAAAAAAAATCATTAAAAAACATAGAATGAACAAAAAGAGTTTGACCCCAAAATTTAAAACTATTGTCAGGATTCATGTCCATGAAAATCTTAAAAATATATAGAAATGAAATGAAGTAGTAAAATCATATGTCTTATATCAGAAAGACTAGATTTTGATTAATTATAAGGGAGATCATGTGGTTTAGTTTTTTTATCAGATTGACCTCTTTGCCTATGAAAGGGAACAAAGCTAGAGTATGGGCTGAATTGAAAACAACGATGACAAACCCCTTGTACAATATGATTCTTTAGATGAGTGATTATTGACCTTGCTAAGATGGCTAGCAAAATTGAGTTGTAATTGTGCATAATAGATGCTTAGAGAAAATGAAGGAGAATGTGACCCAAAATTATAAGAAGTAAGTAAATTTCTAGAAAAATCCCACAACATTGTGGAGAAAGTTAACTTTGCCAAAGTTCAAAGAAAATCATTTACTTGATTGACATTTGCTTCCTTATAGAGATTAGTCACATAAGAAGAAGAGAAAGGTATGGAGACCTAGAATGTGATGGGGTGGACCTCATCCACAACTAGTCTTAGGTCTACTGAGAGTATAAGATTCTTAAAGATGTAAATGCTTGAGAGATGAAGAGGGAGACTTCTGAGGTGTGTGAGTCTTCCTCAAGAACTCTGTTGATCATGACTCTAAGAAATGCAATATTCATAGACTCGTACAAGGGGATTGTGGAAGTGGTTTTCCCCTAAGGGTTCCTATCTTAAGAATCGGTTGCCCCTTGTCTTAGTGGTAGGGGTATGATTGATAGAATTTTGATTGCTCGATTGTCCTTAAATCCTATAGAGATTTGTTGTGGTTTTGGGAAGTAGGTGTCAAAGGAAGAATTTATGGGAGGATTGTATCTGAATACTTCACGGGTTTGGTGAAACCAGTTTGGTTCACACATGTAGAAGTTTCAAGATGATATTTTGGTTGATTTTCTATAATTGAGACAAAGATAACTTCAAGTGGGTGAGACAAGGGGAACGATGTGATGGGAAACATGGAGTGCCTCACTAAAGAGTGAAAGTGCTCCTCACAACCTTATAGAGGTGAGCAGATAGACGTGGATGATATTATAGCAAGAGATGTTCTTGCTACTAAGAGAATAGAAGATGGAGAACATGGGAGCTATAAGAGAGGAGCCGATGGTGGATCCCATGGAGGAGATGGCAGAGCCCACTTTCCTTCAAAGACTAAGGTATTAGTCAAGATGGGGGATAAAGAACCTAAATAGGGTGGAGATACATGGGTATGGTTTTGATAGTCGCCTATAAGAGGAAGGATAGAGAATTGGGCAAAATGAGAGAGTTTACAAATCACAAGGAGTCTTGTTCAGAGAGGTTTATGAGAAAAGGGTCCAAAGCAATAGCAATCCCTATTTCTGATGACAATGGTGAGGAAAAGAGAAGGAGAAAACTTTACTTGTTAAAAGAGAATAGTACATTAATCGTTATATTTTTATTTATTTTATCTATGCATAAAAGTTCTTAATGTAAAAAATGAGATGAGAAATAACTTGAAAGTGAAATATGATAAATTTAGAAAGTCTTTAAAATAATTTGAGATAAATGATTTTATATTTTTATTTATTCTATATATGTATAAAATGGATTGATTAGTTAGTTCAACTTTATAAAACATGAATGAATGAACAAGACATGAAATAACTTGAGAGTTCGTAGAATATGAAAATTTTTAAAAGTAATTTGAGATGAATGATTTTATATCTTTATTGATTATAGACATTATAGAATGGCTTGATTAGTTAGTTTAACTTTAGAAAATATGAATGAATAGAAAATGAAATGACATGAAAATTTTTAAAAATAATTTGAGAGAACTGATTTTATGTTTTTATTGATTCTAGATATGTATAGAATGACTTATTAGTTAGTTTAACTCTAGAAAATATGAATGAATGAACTAAACATGAAATGACATGATAATTTTCAAAAATAATTTAAAATAAATGATTTTATATTTTTATTGATTCTACTATTGCATAAAATGAATTGATTGAACTTTATTAGTTTGACTTTCAATGGTTTATATATATCAAAAGATGCAAAAAAATGGGATGAGAAATAAATTTTAAAAAAAAGTTTTAAGAGAAATAATTTGGAATACATAAATTATGTTTTTATATATTTATCCTTATGTACATGATGG
>JAOXJP010227800.1:0-11238 GCA_025762735.1 Platanus orientalis | reverse complement strand
TTTCTTACAAAGGGAAGGCCATAGATACATCTCAAGCCTCAACTTCAAAACCTAAGATGTCCTATGGAAGGAAACCACTTTCTTCCTTCAAGAATAATGCCCCCACATATAATGAAAAGAGAAAAAATTCTTAGAAACAACATCAAAGACTCTTTATATAGAAACCCTAAAATCACATGCTATTATTGTGGCCTAATTGGTCGTATGAAAGTAGATTGTAGAAAAAGGGTAAATGACTTAAAAGTCAAATCTTTTCAACAAAATAGAATGATGTTGAGTAAAAAAATCCTAGGAAAAAAGCTTATTTTCAAAAGTTGAACAAGAAAATCTTGAAAAGAAGAAGAGATTGACTTAATTCAAAATATTGCAAATAAAACAAGTTTGGGTCAAGAAGGGAGAGTTAAAATGTCTTGTGGTTCACACCGATCTTAAGGCAGGTAATACTTCACATTGGTATTTAAATAGTGGATGCCCATGGCATAAGACAGGAAATAAATCTCTCTTCTCACGCCATATTCTCGGAAGGGAAGGAAGTGTAGATTTTGGTGATGGGAACACCGCCAAGATAATGGGTAAAGGTATTGTTGAAATACTTGAAGTCTCAACATTATAAGATTTTCTCTTTGTGGATGACTTACAACATAACCTTTTAAGTATAAGTCAAACTTGTGACTTAGGATATGATGTTGGCTTCACAAAGGATGGTTTCCACATAAAAGACAAAGAAGGAATTATTGTCAAAGGTATACGTACCGGTGACAATTGCTATATCTCTGAAGATGGTAGACCAAACACATGCCTCATCACACAAAAGGATGAGACAAGCCTATGGCACCAAAGGGTTGGGCATGTAAATTATAGGAACTTGTCTAAACTAAGTTGGAAAGACTTAGTTCTTGGTATACCCAAGCTAGGTAGACAAGAAAGCCTAATTTGTAGTGATTGTCAACATGATAAACAAGTTAGAACTTTCTATAAGAAATTGACCAAAATTAGCACCACAAAATCATTAGAGCTAATCTATATGGATTTAGCCGGACCAACAAAAATCAAAAGCTTTGGTGGCAAAAGGTGCTTTATGGTCATGGTAGATGATTTCTCTAGACATACATGGGTAATACACATGGGTATTATTTCGAAGGGAGAAACCCGAGGCATTTGATGAGTTCCAAAATCTTTGCATAAGATTGCAAACGGAAAAAGAACTCACTATTACAAGAATTCTTAGTGATCATGGAGGAGAGTTTGAAAATAGTAAATTTGCAAACTATTGCAATGAATGTGGGATCAAATACAAATTCTTCGCACTCAAAACACCCCAACAAAATGGGATAGCAGAAAGAAAGAATATAACTTTACAAGACATGGCCACCGTCATGCTCTCTAATAAAAACCTTCCCAAAAGGTTTTAGGCCGAGGCCATAAACACCGCTTGATATATAAGTAATAGGGTGTATTTGAGCCCGGGTACTTCAAAAATATCATATAAAATGTAGAATGGGAAGAAGCCAAATTTAAAGTACTTTAAAGTGTTTGGAAGCACTTTCTATATGTTGAGAGATAGAGAAAATTTAGGTATGTTTGTTTCTAAAAGTGATGAAGGAATCTTCATTGGCTATTCATCTAAAAGCAAGGCCTATAAAGTATTCAATAAAAGGACTTATAGTATTGAAGAGTCTATAAATGTCATCATAGATGATCAACCTAAGAATCAATCCAACAAGGAAGAAGAAGAAATATAAAATTCTCAAAATGATCCAAAAATCATTACAAATGTTACCTCACTTGACTCCGGTAATGAGTCTGAGGAAACAAATGATGATGATGTAGTAAGTCATTTTAAGGAAAAAAGACTAGTTAAAAGTCACTCATCAAAAGACATCATTAGAGATCCTAAAAAGGGTGTTAAAATAAGAAAAGAAATAGAAAATATTATTAGTCACATTTGTTTTACATCCAAAATTGAGCCTAGAAAGGTAAATGAAGCTATTGGATGATGACCATGTAAGAAGAGCTTAACCAATTCAAAATGAATGATGTTTAGCACCTTGTGGAAAAACCCAATGACAAAAATATAATTAGTACCAAATGGATCTTCAAAAATAAGATGATGAACATGGAACCATAATACGAAATAAAGCAAGATTAGTTGCTAAATGATATGCTCAAATGGAAGGAATTAATTTTGAAGAGACCTTTGCTCCTGTAGCAAGGTTAGAATCAATTAGAATCATTCTATCCATCGCATGTCATTTGAAATTTAAAGTATTTCAAATGGACGTCAAGAGTGCCTTCTATGGTTTATAGACCCCATAAGCCTAATCATGTGTATAGGCTTAAAAATGCACTCTATGATTTCAAACAAGCTCCAAGAGCTTGATATGAAAGGCTAACAAAATTCCTTATTGAAAATCAATTCTCAAGGGGGAGTGTTGACAAAACACTTTTCATAAAAAAGAAGGATGACTCCATACTCATAGCTCAAATTTATGTGGATGACATAATATTTGGTGCCACATGAGAGGATATGACACATGAGTTTGCTCACACCATGAATAACGAATTTGAAATGAGTATGGAAAGGGAATTGAAGTTCTTCCTAGGACTTCAAATTAGGCAAACCAAGGATGGTATATTTGTAAGCAATCCAAATTTGCCAATGAATTAATGTCTAAGTTTGGAATGACCAAATCCAAACTTCTTCACACCCCCATCAGCACTAGTGATAAAGTAAACAAAGATGCGGAGGGTAAAGATGTTGACACTAAGTTGTATAGGAGCATGATAAGTAGTCTACTTTATCTCACTGCAAGTAGACTATACATCTCCTTCAGGGTTGGTATGTGTGCTAGACACTAAGCTAGTTCAAAAGAGTCACATCTCAAAGCCACAAAATGAAGTATTAGATATATTTGTAGGACTCTAAATTATGGACTATGGTATCCATTTGATACCACTAGTGTCATATACCTGGTTACTTAGATGTAGACTAGGCCGAAAATGTAGACGACAGGACAAACACAAGTGGAGGGTGCTTTTATGTCAAAAATTGCCTAGTATATTGGCACAACAAGAAATAAAACTCTATATCTCTATCAACTGCTAAGCTTGAATACATTATGGCAAGTAGTAGATGCACTTAGCTTCTATGGATGAAGCAAATGTTGAAAGACTATGGTCTCAAGCAATCAGTAATGGAATAGCTCATAGACAACAAGAGTGCTATTCAAATCTCAAAGAACCCTGTTCAACACTCTTGCACGAAACATATAGACATTAGGCATCACTTCATTCAGGATCTAGTAGAAGGAGTGATTACCCTTGAGTTTGTTGAAACTGAGAATCAATTGGTCGATATATTCACACAACCACTTGATTCGAAAAGGTTCATGCACTTGAGGAGTGTAATTGGGATGTGTGAGATTTGAAAATTAAAGGAACATGAAGTGGAGGGTCAAAAAATGATTAATTGAGGAAGATTTGGGCATTTTTAGCACATCCGGATTGATCCAAATCTCACTGGATCAATTTGCCCTAATCCATCTGGCATGGCCGGATCGATCCGACATAGCGGTTCTAGCGGGAAATGAACCGTCAGTTAGCATAAAAAGGAAAAATTTTCATTTTCTCTTCATTGTCCTCTTGCTCACTCTTTTCCATTTGCCTTCCCTTGAGTTTCCATCTTTTAACCTCTTGCCTAATCACCTGTAATGGCTCTACCTAAGAAGGATGATATCAAAGGCAAAGCAACGACAACTTCATCAAAGTTACCTATTCAGAAGCAGAAGAGGCCACCTCCAACCAACTTTGAACCATTTTTGGATGCATCTCACCTCTCTAACTATAATCACTTTTTCTCGAAGAGGCTGATAGTGGTAGAACGTCATGTCAACAAGAAGAACTTTTTTGACACCATCATAGGGTATGAACTTGTTCATGGCGGATGGGAGGCCTTGATGACCATCAAGTGAGAGGACTAGGAAGAAGTCGTGCGGGTATTTTGGTCGAACATCCATGACTCTAACCTCGACATACTCGTCTTCCACACTGAGATCTATGGTGTTCAAATGGATTTAGACCCCAATGCTCTATACACCCTACAAGGGATAGACAGACCCACTAGCCCGACAGTTCCATTCCCTCCTGGGGATCTTAACAAGGCCGCCATTTATGTGGTCTTTGGTCGTGAGGGTATAACATAGTTTGGGAAGCTTCAGGCTATTGAGTGCCTACTCAAGGTAAGACTCCTCAATTTGATCTTAACCTATAACTTATTTCCAACCATGCCAAACATTGACATGCCAGACACCATGGTACATGTCATCTATTCCCTCCTCACCAAAAAGGAGGTCGATATTGCAGCAATTATATGCCATGTCAACATTTCAGAGGCACAAACTCCAACTCCTCCTAGCTATTACCTTATGGCCTAATGATTACACGTCTGATGGAAGTTTATGGGGTCACGTTCCTCAGAGATACCCCCATTGTAAAGCAGGGTGCTGAGATAGATCAATCGACTATTCGACGAATGCTTCGAGAGGGCACACGCTCAAAGAAGTGGAAGACTCCTTTTAAGGTTGGACCTTCCACCACTCTAACCACATCAACACCACTACCTCCTGTGTACACGGAGGTCCCACTAGTGGCTATGCCTCCACCACTAGTAGTAGAGCTAGTTGTTCCACCTTTACCTGCAGTTGCCCTACAAGGTAAACCCCCGGTGCCCACATTTGTGCAAGAGGCCTTGGACAGACTCAAGGAGTTGTCTGGGTGGATCATCAATCATCTAGAGAATATGGCGGACAAGCTCAACAACATTGAGCTTCGGGTTGAGAGATTGGAGCCTGCCGTGGCTCCCCAGCTCCCTCATCATCCGAGTGTCCCACTCGATCTACATACACAGAGTGACGAGGATGAGGATGGAGATGAGTGATTGTAAGGATGAGTGATTTATTTTGTACATCTATCACATTTTGTAATCCTCAATATATATGGGATTTTAGTATTTAAATGGAAAAGAACTTTTTGCTTATGTCTCATACTATATATCTTTTGATTGTTTTTCTTGTTTAAATTGTCTCCATTTGCCAATTTCATAATAGAAAAGGGGAGAAAATCTCATAAATAACATGGATATCAGGAGATTGATATTGAGCGTGCAATGCAATATGTGGAGTAATATATGCATTGAAATAGGGGGAGTTATGAATTTAGGGGGATCTAATTCGAAAAGTTAAACATTTTTTTAATGTAATACAAACTAATGCTATAAACCAATATATACATTATTCTTATTGCATTTCATGCTTACTTGAATGTGTGTATATTTCATTTTCATTTGACTTTATTATTATTGACTTGAGGAAGGTATTGTCTGTCAAATGTGATCTCAGGTTGTGAGGCCAAGCATCTAAGCAAATAACTTGAACTAAAAGCCCAAGTGCACATCAAGGGGGAGTTCAAGAATTCAAGAGTTTAAGAGTTTAAGACTTCAAGACACATCATTTAGTCCTATTTGTATAAATGTATAACTCTTCCATTTTCATGGAGTCTGTAAATTCATTGCATATATTTATTGTACTCCATCCATGTATTTCATTTTTTTGTCATGAAATTGCCAAAGGGGGAGATCGTTAATGTCAATTGTCAATTCCATATATTGCAAAATACATGGAGTGGTAGATTAGGCATGGCATGAACATATTGCATATCTTAGTCATGTCTAAAATCATCAAGTGTTTTTGGTTCCTAAGAGAGAAGACAAGCACCAAGCACTTGAAGCCAAGGATGGATCCGTCCCCAAGTTGCCAAGGTTCAAGACTTAAAGACTCAAGCTTCATCAAGACCAAGCAAAGTATATAAGGATAAGCTCAATGCTAGACATAGGTTAAAGAGACCTTAAGTCCCTTATAAAGGTCAATGGACCATTCTCATGCCTTTGGCATAGACCCATAGAGGTCGGGAATCAAATTGAGACAAAATGGCAGAAAAATAGGAGAATCGGATCGATCCGAAGTGTGTAAGATCAATCCACACTTAACGGATCGATTTGCTACTTATCGGATCAATCCGACAAAGCTTGGGTGTCTCAGATTGAGACACCGGATCAATCTAGGGATGCTAGATCAATTCATGCGGATCAATCCAATATAGCCAGTTAGATCCAAAATCGTAAAAATTTTAAAAAATGAACCTTTCAATGCTTGCAATTTTTTTACCGTTGGGAAAGATGTCATATCAAGGGTGCACGACTGTGCTAGTCCCCTATTAGTATAAAAGAGGCTCCAAATGAGCTCTCTAACACAAAAAATACACCAAACACAAAGAGAAGAGATCTTTGAGTGAGCAAGGCTTTCAATCTTCCCAACAACCAAGTTGGATCCATTAATATGCATTTATTGAAGATCAATGAGCCATTTAAGTGCCTACCTAGCACTCTCCATTTGAAGAACAAGAAGAGGGAAGCAAGATAAAGGGTTTACTCCTAAGTAAACCTTTATGAGAAGCTTCAAGAAGTAAAAAGACACTCTTGGAAGCTTGGTGGAACCCATTTACACACTAGCTCAACAAAGGAGCAACCACCTTCATGTGCATCAAGCAATACACAAGCCTTGTAAGGTAATTTATATTGATTTCAAATTCATTTCTTGAGACCTTAGCACCCGTCGAAGACACCAGGTGTAAACCATAACACTACCACTAGAGACACCGCTAGTGTAAACCATACCTGTCGGAGACACTGAGTATAGACAACTCCCGCTAGAGACACCGGGAATTGGCATAGCTCCCGTTGGAGACACCGGGAGTAGAGCTTGCTTTTGCAAATAGTAGGTTTTAGAATTTTAACCTTGATTGTAATGTAACTCAATCTAAATAAAATTTGATAGCTCGGTAGTGAGCTTTGAAAGTGGATGTAGGCCCGAGTGCTAAACCACTATAAATATTATGTTGTGTGTTACTTGTTGTGTGTATGAATTGTCTCTTCTCTCATATTTACATTGCATATATTGCATCTTTTATATGATCTTTCATATTTGCAATTAACTAGGAACTTAAATTAATTGAAAGATTAAATTTGAGATTTGGCATTGTATTGCACTTGTAATCATAATATTTGAATTATATCTTAAAGTGCATTAAATTCAAAGAACTACAATAACATCTAAAATTGGAATTTTAAGTGGGGGTTAAAATAAAAGAATTTTTATAAATCCTGTTCACCCCCCTCTAAGATTAAAACTGGATTTTCAGTAATCTCATGCTCCTGGCCTTTTCTACAATACTTCAGTTCATTCGCTCTACCACATCATTCTGTTGTGGTGTATTGGGGACTGTCTTCTCTTTCTTTATCTCATTCTCTATACAGTAATTTAAAATTCATTGCTATAGTATTCACCTCCATTGTCTGACCTTAAGCACTTAAGCTTGCAACCTATTTCATTCTCAACAAAAGCTCTCCACTTCTTGAAGGTCTCAAACACGTTAGACTTATGTTTAAGGAAATAAACTCACAATTTCCTAATCGAATCATTAATAAAGGTAACAAAATAAAGTGAAACGCCAATACAATGTACCTGAGTTAGCCCCCATAAGTCAGTGTGAACTAGTTCCAATCGTTCCTACTTGGTTACCCTTGCACCCTTAGTGAAGTTGACTTTCTTCAATTTTTCATAAACACAGTCTTCGCAAAAATCCAAGTCCAATGCCTTTAAACCTAGAAGCTTCCCTCTTGAGTGGAAAATCTTCATTTCATTTTCGCTCAAGTGTCCTAACCTGTAATGCTAGATATCTGAATCTATACCTTTAGCTGCAACTAAAATAGAGGTTGATGTATTTCCTATCAAGTAGAATGTCCTTTCTTTCTTTCTGCAAACTACAACCAAGACACCCTTTGTGATTTTTCATGAATCTCTTATGAAAACCATGTTGTAACCTGAACTTGTGAGCTAGACTACTAAAATCAAATTTCTTTTCAGATAAGGTACATGACGCACATCATTCAACAACCATGTAACCCCATTTGATAGGCTAATCAAAACATCTCTCTTTCCTACCATATTTTAAGCTTTATCATCTCCTAGAAACACCTTGCCAAGGTCACTTTTCATATAGTTCTTATGACGTTCTTTATTAGATCTAGCATAGGAGATCGCTCCTGAGTCAATCACCCTTTGACTTGATGTCCAAGGCTAGAACTAACGTATCTTTAACAACTTCAATAATATTTGCGGAAGCCTCTTTGTCCTTGTTGTTGTTGGTACTATGTATGTTCTTCTTTAAAGTCCTAGAATCCTTTTTCAAGTGCCCTTTCTTCCCATAATTCCAATATTCCACCCTAGGATTTTCAGATCTTGATTTACCACTTGATATGGATCTACCCCGATCCCAGTTCCTGTCATTTATTCCTCCTCTTCCTTCCATGTTTAAAGCACTACCTAAAGTTTCTCCTGAGGATGTGGATCTCCTATGGACTTTTTCACTAAGAATCACGTTCACCACGTCATCATACTTCATGGAGCTAGATTCTGAGGAAATACTGATAGCCATTACCAAACCATCCCAACTATGTAGTAATGATAAGAGAGTCAACAAAGCCCTAACCTCATTATCAAAATTAATTCCATTCGAGTTTAATTGGCTGGTAACTGTATTGAACTTGTTCAAGTGTTCTGCTATAATTTGGCAAACGCCATTTTTATATTAAACAATATCTTCATCAGAAATCTTTGTTGGAAGACAATGGTTTTTCATACATTCAACAAAGGACTGACATCAAGTCTTCTATGATTTTCTAATTAGAAATATTAAAAGCTACCAACAAAGATACTTAAAGACGAATCGTACCTAGGGCTTTGCAATCAAGTACTTTTTAGTCTGCATTTGACATCATCGCTGGATTTTTGCTCTTTCCTCCAAGGGATTGATAGAGATTCTTCTAGTAGAGGTTATCCTCTATTTGCATCTTCTAGAAAGCAAAGTTCATACCATCAAATTTTTCAACACTAAACTGTGAAAGTTCCTCCACCATTGCTATAGCCGCCATTCCTCCCACTCGAACTAAACCTCACTCTGATACTAGTTTTAGGATCGTTTTACCTTCTTCTTTGTAGTAGAAACAAGATGCAATAAAATCAACAAGCAACAAGAAGAAGAAAAAATCACGTACAACATAAGATTTACATGGAAAACCTCAGTTTGGGAAAAAACTACAGAACTACAGAGAAAACTTTCACTATTAGGAAGAAAACTGGTCAAAGACAATTTACAATTTCATAACCTCTCTCTCTCTCACGTAACCCTAGAAACCACGAGTTGTATTTGGGTTAGATTTTTTGGGTTGAATTCTTGATGTTAACCCAATAAATCAAACTTCACACATTACATGTATGACCTACCAAGAGCGTCATCATCTTCTTCCATGGCATATGCTTGAGGAGGAACACTATACTCCTCCAGCATATAAGAAGGCTCTTCTTCAACAAGAGGTGGTTAAACCCCTTCCGAAGGATGTTATACCACGGGTTGGGCATCATGGTCAATACCAGCCTATTCATTTCCTACCTCGGGTATGGTCTCCTCAAAAGCCTTCTTGACACATGGGCTTGTTGTGTCACATGCCCTAGGGGAAACCTCAACAAGTACTTTTGCTTCAATAGCAATGGGTCCCTCTTCCATTGCAAGAGACATTCGAGATGTGTCTTCAACAACAAGAGCCTCAAAATCACCATGAGTAAAATCACCACCTTTATGCCTTTCCTCTTATTCCATCTCATAATCTACACAAGAGATGGTTGAGACCCAGTGTCACGACCAAATCCATGGGCCATGATTCGAGGCCGAATCTGGATCTGTGACACTGGATGACACACCCGAAACCCGTAACTCACGGTGGGGAGATCCCATTTTTGGAGTGTGACACTTGTTCTCTTGTCACTTTCTATTTAAATTTGATTTTTTATCCATTTAAACTCAATAAACCATACAAATAACAGAAAAATGTAATGTAGCTCATATAACCCATTCACATTCATCTAAAGCATGTGGATCACACATTCATTTACCTTTTATCATGTCAAGTGCAATGGAATAGATGATAACAATGATCTAAAAATTAAGTGCAGTGGAAATAAACCATAATCGAGTTTATACTAACTCTAAAGTAAATATAACTCCATATCCAAATAGAGGCTAACACAAGCCAATAATAAAAATCCCAAATAAACTGAATGTAACATGTCTTAAGTCTAATGTCCAACTAATAACACAAACAAAATGATATATCATTGGGCCAGAATGCCCAATCCAATGTTCCTTATATCTGCATCCCAAGTAGCTCCTAAAATACCCTATCTTCCATAAAAGATGCCAAAATAACACAATAGCAAATAGGATGGATCAAGATAGAATACAGAATCGAAGTGTGTATGCAATACATTTATCCTTACTATGATCCAAAGTATGTTTATGCTACACAATAACCATGTGGTTTTCTAAATAAGACCAATGCAACTATGCATGTGTTATGTGCTATATGTAATATGCTATAAGATAAACATATGAGTTTCCAAAAGTGAATCAAAACCAAACCATGCATATGTTATATGCCAACCCATGCAAGTCTCCATCAAATACCAAAAACAACTATGAATAAACCAAAAGAGGTCCCTACCAAACCAAAACCAAATGAAAAATGAACCATGTTGGGACTCCGAGAAATACCAAATCGGAGTGCAAGTCAACCCATATTGGGTCTCCGACAAATACCAAATCATGTGTTAAGCCACTAGGATCGTCTTCCCTTATTGATGTGACCCAGAGATTAGGTACCTGAGAGTCATAAAGACTAGGGCACTGTGGCCATCTTCACCTGTTGATGTGACCCAATGATTGGGTACCTAAGAATCATAAAAACTAGGACACCGTGGCTATCTTCACTTGATTGATGTGATAAGGTGATTGGGTACCTGAGAGTCATAAATAGGGGTGGGCATGGGCCGGCCCGGCCCGAGCCCGGCCCGAAAAAGCCCGGCCCGAGCTAGGCCCGGTGAGGGCCTGAGCCCGACCCGAGGCCCGCACTTTTATTGAGGGCCGGGCTTGGGCTTACCTCGGCCTGGCCTGAAGCCCGCACTTTTACATATATAATATATATGTATTATAAATAATATACTAATTATTTTAAAATTATCAATAGTATATAGCTTAGTTGATAAAAATTGTTTTTTACAAAAGTATTGG
>JAOXJP010227799.1:0-11239 GCA_025762735.1 Platanus orientalis | reverse complement strand
ATAGTGTATATGGTGAATTATAAGTAGGCATGTGTTATTATTATTATTTTTTTTGGGGGTGGGGGTAAAAGGATAAAAAAAAAGTGTTCAGTTGAAAAAGTAGATGGTCAATAAAAGACATCAAATTCAAAAACACATCTTGTGTCAACCAATGGCACACCTTTAGAGGTCTCTCTCAAAACAGACAATCATAAATTGATTAATGAGCATTGAGCTTTCTGTCATATTAGAACCCTGAAGAAGGCTGTCATTTTTTTTATACTTAAAATTAATGATATATTTAGAAGGGTTTCTCTTGTTAGCCTTCTACCAGCCAAAGGTCTTAGTATTAGGTTTGTTCTAAACAGTCTGACCTAACCCTGAATCTAAATACCCTTAAAATTTCTATTAATCACAACAGTTAATTTGAGTTTTGCTGGAGGCTTGCTTCACTCAGACCATTTGAATGGTGGATCCTTACTCCCATATGTGTCCTTTAAATCTTGAATTTTTGTTCTATAAAATCTTGTTAAGGAATACTCCTTTAGGTTCCATCTGGATGTCTAGATTTGAGAATCCAAAAAGTACAGGAAATAGAAAGGATTAGAAAAGGAATTAAATGCAATTCAATATTCCTATTTGGTATTTAATTGCTAAGAAATAAAAAATATTTTTTTTGGAATCCACAAGAGATCAACAATCAACATAACAGTGAGTAGTTTCCACCGGATTTAGTCACAAATCTGACCTTTTAAGATGGAAAAGGAAAACAAAAAAAAATACAAAGAGATGGATTCCATTGGATTTGTATGGAAATCAATAGCTTTCTAATCCGGCCTACTAGACATGTGGAATCCGTCTAATCAATGGAATCCTCATCTGGATTCCACCGGATTTGGCCCAAATCTGGACGTCCAGGCACAGCCTTACTCAAAAGGGTCTACAAAACCAACCTTTTAACTCACTATCAGGTCCTTCCCAGCTCTGAGAAGTATTAAACTTGAAATCTTTCTGTAATGAATTGCTGGGGCCGAGCCGAACCACCTAAATGAAAATTCTAATATGCTTCTGTAAGAGACACCATGTAATCATTTTTCAATGATTGTTGAGAATCGTCCTTAGATCCCTAACTAAAAAAAAAAAAAGAAGCAAAAACCTTTCATTTTAAATCTTTTGACAGCTCGCAGTCCCAATTAAAGAATGAATGGAAATGGAAGAATAAAGAATTCTATATGTGATGTTTCCATGAAATTTGAAAAAATAGACTTTTCTTTAAAACTAATATCACCTCGTCAATTCAATCTCCCATTTGTCTGCGTGGAATTACGAAAATTCTCTTTAACTAATCTCATTTATTTAGGCTGTGTATGGCAACCATCTGTAATGTAATTATTTCATTTGAGTTTCTCAAGGAATTTGTAGCCATGAGATGATGGTTCCATAATGAACTCATTCAAATGGAAAAAAAAATTAGGTGAGAACGAATCTTGTGAGAACTGTGAAAATGGTATCAGGGTGCGGACACATCAGTGCCAAAAAGTGATAAGTATCCCCCAAAAAGTGTAAATCACTTTTTGGTACTGATGCGTCAGCCCCTTTGGTGCTGTTTGCACAGTTCTCACAAGATTCGTTTGCACACTACAATTATAAATTAAACCATCTTAGGTTTTTTTGTAAAACGAAATAGACTTTATGTTATCAAGCACAAATGGCTGCAAATCTGAATGAGTTCATTATAAACCATCCCGTTGGGACTACAAATGCCTTGAAAAACTCAAATGAAATGATTACATTACAGGTGGCTGCCAAACAGGCTATTAATATTTTCTTGCTTCTAATGAAAATTTGTAAAACTAAACGTGTTCTTAAAATTATCATCAGCTAGTGAACTCAATCTCCCATTCAGCCAGTTGTTTGCGTGAAATTACTAAAATTTCTTCAACCGATCTTGTTTATTTAATATTTTCTTTCTTATTCTATGTGCTTAATATGGCTTTTATGGAGAGTCTTATATCAAAGGGATTTAGACAACCCTAGAATCTTGTACATGGCAACCTAGGTGGTGGCCTGAAATTCTCATATGTTTATGTTGTCTCCCCCCATCTTACCTAATAGATTTTTGTCCATCAGACCACATCACATGGAAAAGGAAAATAATTTTCAGATAAGAATTTGAAACTTCATTACAAGAAAAAATGCCTATTTAGGAGGACACTTTTCCTTCACAAATAGGTAAATGCTATCGCAAATATGTATTTGTGACGATATTCTACTGATGCAGGTTGTTATAACAACGATGGTTGCTAAAAGGTTTTTTTTTGTTTGTTTTTGTTGCGAGGAGATTTTGCAAAAGCTCTTAGTGACAAAGACATATAGACATTGGAAATAAGAAAATTGATCATCACAAATGAAATACCAAATGAGGAAAGGGGTGGTGCTTTAAGTATTTATGAGAGCATATGACCGTTGGAAATGAGAAAACTAGTCCTCACAAATAGAATACCAAATGAAGAAGGAGGTGACGAGTTAAGTATTTTTAAGGGTTATTTGCCAATTGAGAGTGTCTTGAATTCACACGACTCTCAATTGACAAACATCCTTAGGAGTGGGGTATTTTGGGGTTTTAACCTATTTTAAGAAGTAGGGTTTCTTGGGCCTCTATAAAGAGATATTTTGTGGCTACATAAGTGTAGTAGAAGTCAATGTTTTGTTTGTGAGAGGCAATAACATATCTGTGTGGAGAGTTCTTTTGGGTTTTTTCTTAGGGTTTTGTATTTGAGTTTGGGAACTCGCCGTTGTGCATTTTGTAATCTCTTTGTTCTCCATGTTAGTGAAAGTTATTGATCGTCTTTACCCGTGGATGTAGGCAATCTTGACGAACCATGTTAAATATTGTGGTGTGTGATTGTTTTTTTTTGTTTGTTTTTTTTTATCATTTTGTTGTTTTCTCGTCTTGTTTCACATGCATCACATACTTGAATCCAATTCGTGTTTTGTTCCATTGTGTTGTTTTGTCACAACAATCTGGTATCGGAGTTAAAAGTTAGATATGCGGGTTAAGGATTCTTTGCTTTAGGGATTTTTCGATGGAGGCTACAAGGTTCAAGGTTGAGAAGTTCAATGGAAAGAACGGTTTTGTCTTATAACAAGTTAAGGTTGAGGATTTGTTAATTCAGTAGAGTTTGCATAAGGCATTGAAGGGGAGGTCTGTTAGGATATTGGAAAATGACTGGGAGGATTACGATTTGAAGGCTAAGAGTGTGATCATTTATGCCTTGCAAATGAGGTGCTATATAATATTCTGAACGAAGATTATGTAGTAAAGCTTTGATTGAAGCTTGAAAGCCTTTCCATGACGAAATCCCTTATGAATTATCTCTACTTCAAGTATAAACTCTATACGATGCATATGCGAGAATGTATGAGTGTTTCTGAACATCTTGATGAGTTTAATAAGATTATTTGTCAGTTGACAAGTATTGAGTAGAAGCTTGAAGAAAAAGATAAGATCCTAATCATTTTATCTTCATTTCCTACATCATATGAGCAACTCATGACAACTCAACTCTATGGGAAGGGTTCTATCGATTTAAAGGATGTTATAATATCCATTCTTTTAAATAAGATGAGAAAAAAGGCTTTGTTGGCGAGGTTGAGGCCGAGGGCCTCGTTGCTTGTGTGAAGATAGAGGGAAAGGGATTTGGTAGATCCAAAGAAGATTTGGTGTGTTATTATTGCCATAATAAAGGACACATTAAGGCTAATTGTCCTAAGCTCAAAAAAGAAGGGGAAAGTTAAATCTTGGGATGCAGCTAGCATTGCGGAGAAAGATTTAGATGTTGACATGGTTTTATCTATCGCCGTTAGGGATGATGGTTTTCAAGAAGTTTAAGTTCTTGATTTGGGTTGTCCTTATCATATGTGTCCCAAAAGGGATGTGTTTTCCACCTATAAGTCCATTAAATGTGGAATTGTCTTGATGGGTAATGGTATGCCATACAAGATTTTAGAGGTAGGTATATCAAGATAAAGATGTACAACGGGGGTCTAAGAACATTGATAGGTGTTAGACATGTTCCAGCTTTAAAGAGGAACCTTATTTCTTTGGGTGAGTTGGATTTTAGAGGGTGTACAATCTTTGGAAAAATGAATCCATGAGGATTCTTTGGGGTGCCCAGGTTTCTTTGGAAGTAAGAAAGGTTGTGAAATTTTATGTACTACTTAGGAACACCATTCAAGGTAGAGCAGTTGTGTCTTCTGCACCATATTCAGGTTTAGTCTATACATAATCATGACAAATGTGGATGAGCCACATTTGTGTAAGATATTTGGTAGATTTGAGGAAGTGGGTTTGGGTTTATGGTGAGAAGTTTGAGTTTTGTGAGCGTTGTGCTCATGGAAATCAATATAGAGGTGTTAGTTTTAGTGATTTTACTTTGATGCATCCAAACAAGCAGGTTGTGGAAGATAGAGATTTGAATATTCAGTTAGAGGTGGAAATGGAGAGTAAAACTCCTATTTCATTGGGATGTGAGGATACTGCTTTAGACCCCATTCAGGTTCCATAAATTTTGCAACATGGTTTTGTACCTAACTTAGACATTAGACTTCTAGTCAGAGAGGGTTTTGAAGACATGGTTGTGGATGCATTTTGTACTGAGGAGTCAGCATATATGTCAACAAAGTTGGGTTTGGTGATTGGGTTCAAAGGTGGCTTAGACTTGTTCAATTTGAAAGAAAACTAATTATGTACCCTTCGGGGTTTGGTGGAGAAGATGACCAAGGAGCTTTATTTAGTTTAGCTTGGTAGAATTCAAGCCAAGGTGGAGATTTATTGAGAGTGTCTTGAATTCACATGACTCTTAATTGAGAAACACCATTTTCTTAGGAGTGGGGTATTTTGGGGTTTTAACTTTAAGAAGTAGGGTTTCATGGGTCTTTATAAAAATATGTTTTGTGAATTATGGAAGTGTGGAAAAATTCAAGACTTTGTTTACCGAGCTCCGAAACCTACACTAGTAAGGCTATGAATTTCGGCATGTGACATTACATCACTTTCCATTCAATAATCATCCAAAACTAATATTAATTTTTCACTTTACTTTTTCATTCTTACGCAACGGAATAATACATCAATCACATTTTTTCAAATAAATAATCACATAACCATTCATTATATTTTTTCATAAGTTTAACCTATATAAAATTCCCTAATTCATACATCATCCTGTAAATAACCTATAAATATTGTCTAACATTTCCATTGAAATTAAATAAATAATTAAACATAATCAAATCCATAAATTGAAATCAAATATTAAAATTCCTGAACTTATTACATCCCTTAGAATTTAAACTATAATAACTGAATTGAAATAAGTAAAGTCTGTAACTAATAAAACTGATAAACATATATCTGGTCACTATCTCTCTCTATTTGGAACCGCTACTCCGTGATCTAGATCTTCATCATCTGTGGTGTCAGATTAGGGTAAGTTTGACATACTTAATAAGAAAACAGTAAACTATGGAAACAATTGATCAAGTCTTAATACGATTTCAGAAACTAAACAAATACTTTTTTATAATTCAATATGCATAACAGTTCATAAATCAATCTCATACATTATTAAACATTTAATAAAAAAATTACAATTTCATGTACTGAACAGAAATCACTGATAACATATACTTTTACATTTAAACAATAGAATAAGTCAGATCATATTTCATATCATAGCTAATACAATACAGTTCACATCATTTATACCCTGGTGAGAAGGGTCATATTCGCACCATTTAAACCTAAGTGAGAAGGGTCCAGTTCACACCGATTATACCCAAGTGAAAAGGGTTGTTACTACCTCTTATGTGACAAGCAATAAGGATCCAAAATAGTTCAGACCGATTATACCTAAGTGAGAAGGGTTCCATCAATAATTCCCCTTGATAGGCAATGTGATTTTCTAACAGTACATATCATTCTCTTGTGGTTTCAATCAATTCACAGTCTATAAAGCAACATATAACAATTATTTACATTGATT
Organism: Platanus orientalis; assembly: GCA_025762735.1. Classification (NCBI taxonomy): domain Eukaryota; kingdom Viridiplantae; phylum Streptophyta; class Magnoliopsida; order Proteales; family Platanaceae; genus Platanus; species Platanus orientalis. The sequence goes on along the minus strand of JAOXJP010227799.1, from coordinate 5,213 downwards.
AATTCAAAATAACATATAAGATCATGTTTGATCCAACTAGGCACAATTTATAGAATATGTTTTTCAAAGCATTATCAAATCTGTCCAGAATAGTACTCTTGAAAATCATTAATAATAGAATGTAAAAATCAACTTATTTCTTTATAAAATAGGATTTAAGAACATTAAGAATAAATCAAAGGATTAAACATATAATTTTTTGTAAATCAATAGATCATTACTTCTAAAATTATTTAAAAGATCAAAACAATTATTACAATAGTTTTTACAAATTTAAAAATCAAACTCTCTTATAAAATTCTTGATTTTTTCTATTGAAAACATAGTTTTACATTTATTAATAATACAAAACAGATTCAGAACGGATGATTCAACTCATTAAAATCCTATAGAATTGAAGACAAATAACTTTTATACCATATTTTTGTAAAACTATTTTATCTCTTTTAAAACCTTGTTTTAGAGCTTTAGACAAAACCAAAACCAGTGAAGAACTATTTAAAATCGGATCAAAATAATTTTAAATATCTTAAAAAATGAAATTGTAGAGATCTAAGAACCTAGAAATTTAAAACAAAATAATAGTTTAATGTTTTCTTACCTCTTTGTGTGCAAAATATTCCTATGTTTTCATTTTTCAGAAAAGTCTCAAACTTGTGCCAAAATCTAGCATTTTCTTCTCTTTTCTCTAGGGTTTCTAGGTTTCTTTAGGTAAAAAAATATCTAATTTATAGGCTTAAGGAGAGTCCCACATGATTTAATCTTTTTTTTTTTTTTTTGTGAAAACACTATAGCAAAACACTATTCATCACAAAAACATTGCAGTAAAAATAATGTTCATCGCAAAACACTGTTCATCATGAAAACACTATAACAAAAATATTATTATTTGTGAGACTCTATGGCAAAAACATTGTAGTGAAAATATTATTATTTGTGAGACACTATGGCAAAAACACTGTTCTTCACAAAGACACTGTTCATTGTGAAGCACTATTCATCGTAAAGACATTATTCATCGCAAAACACTATTCATCCTTCACGAGAATACTATTCATCCTTTGTGAGACACTATTGACCCCTTCTCACTAAAATGCCAATATCTTTTTCGTTTGGGGTCCGATTCACTCGCTGTTTATTTTGTTGGACTCTAGACTTCAAGACCTTTTTATTGCCATAAAGTTTTCTCACTAACTTATCCTATATTTTTATTGGTATATTTTTAAAGTTATACCAATTTATAGATCAGTATATATGTTTTAAAATGGTTTTAAGTGTGTACGAAACTTATGCATTATGTGTGTATAGTATAAATGTGACACGTATGCAAGATAGATGTGAACATGTGTGAGGTGTTACATTGTTTGTGAGAGGCAAAAATGTATTTGTGTGGAGAGTTTTTTTAGGTTTTTCCTTGGGGTTTGAGAACTCGTCGTTGTGCATTTTGTAATCTCTTTGTTCTCCATTTTAGTGAATGTTTTGATCATCTTCGCCAGTGGATGTAAGCAATCTTACTTAACCATATTAAATATTGTGTTGTGTGTGATTGTTCTTTGTTGTTTTATTGTTTTCTCATCTCATTTCACACACATCGCATACTTAAATCCGATCCATGTTTTGTTCCACTGTGCTATTTTGTCATAACACCTCAACGGGTATACAACTATAGAGGATGGTCTGTATATGATGAAATGTCTTGATTTTCCATGTTAACCCGTTGGAAAGTTGGTTTTGTTAAGCAAAGTATGTGGGTAGTATGGATCCTCTATTGTATCGGAGTACGTGTGCATTGTAAGACGTCTTGCAACATAGGAGAGGATCACTACCCTAGCTTTTTGCAATAATATTATCCTCTCCATATTGTTAAAGTTTAGCTAACGTCAACAAATTTTTGTGGTCGACACGTGGTGAAAAATCAACAAACTCAACTTCACCTTTTCACTTTTGTTGATTTTTTTCCACATGTCAACCAATGAAAATTTTTGAACGTTAGGTCAACTTTAACAATTGGGAAAGGATCAATGGGACAAATTGCGTATTACTTTGTCAAAATATGATTTGTTGAGAGGGAAATTGATGGGGATCTTTCCCATTTTGTATTCGTAGTTGTTTGACTTTGAATGAAATTTTATTTTCTTGTTTAGTTACTCATGATAATTGTATTACACACTGAGTTTTTTTGTACCTCCTTTAGATTAAGTTTATACTGTATTTTTTTGGAGATGAGAATAAGGACCTAACTGATAAATGTCCATTATTAATTGTTATGTATAAGTCTTATCCATGACTGTTTTTATTTTATTCGATCATTTTCTCATTTTAGTTGTATTCATGTAAAGCGTTGTGCTAATTCAATGGCCGATCACTGGGCTAAGCATGGTAGTTTGGCAAACTCTCTTGAGACCTGGTCTTCTTTGCCTCCCTCTTGGCTTGGGAATGATTTGTACTTTGATGTTGTTGCCCTTGAGCAATCTATTTTGAATTAATATATTTATGCTTTATTATCCAAAAGAAAAAAAAACATCTTTTGTTAAAATAAAAAATGAAATTAAGAGTGAAAATGGCATACTCCATTAAGTTATGGTAAGTACTTTATATATTCTTAAAGGCCATGGTTGGTTGCCTTTTAATTGAATAGAATATGATAGAAAATAATAGAAAAGAAAAGAAAAAAAGTTTGAACATCCTAGAGTTGGAAAAACCTTTTCCTACAAATAATTTATTCTTTGTGAGTACAAACTTGTCGGACTTGAACACCAGCTTGAAGTCATGTATGCTTAGTAGTGATCCAAAGACGATGTTCTTTCTAATATCCGAGACATGTAGGATTTCTCTGAGGGTAACAGTCTTCCCACAGGTAAGCCGTAGTTCTATTGTGCTTTTTCCGACGACTTGGGAGGAAGATGAGTTCTCCATGAACATGTCCATACTATCCCCTACTATTTGATATGTAGAAAACAATGTTCGATTGTCACATATGTGCTTAGTGGCACTAGTGTCGATCCACCAATCAGTCTCATCTCTAGTCATATTGGCCTCAATCACAATAACATAAAACTCATCCTCCTAGACTTTTCTCTTGCCTTTGTTCTTTTTCTTGTTGTGTTGATCATCGTAATACTTGCGTTGGCGGCATGCTCTTGCCAAGTGGCCTGTCTTGCTCTAGACATAATAGTACATCATGATCTTTATTTCTTCATACTTGTCATAGAGTTTCTTCTTGCCTTTATTAATTTTCTTGAAATCTTTTATCTCTGGAGAGAATCAGCCCTTAGGCTTGTTTTCAACAATATGAGCATTCTCAGTCGGCTCAGGCTTCTTTCCTTTATTCCTTGTTAACTCCTTTATCCGAAAGTGGTGTATTTGAGTGTCGAACTCCATGTCTTCTTATTTGTGCATGAACTTGGTCTTGCAGGCTTGTGTTGTTTTTGAACCATCATAAGACAACCTTAAGATGAACCAGGCCCATGTACACTCCTAAACAATACCATGCCTAGTCATAAATATAAAACCAAGTAAACTACAAAATACAATCCATTTTGGTTGTATTAAATTGAACTAACAGAATGATATTTTCTCAACCATATATTGAATAGTAAAATTGTAATAAGATATTATATAATCAGATGATATAAAGGAAGATAAGCATAAATAGTTGCCGTAGGTGTTCTTGAAAGATAAAAAGAAATAGGGTCATCTTAGTTTTCACAAAATGAAATCGTTTGTCATTCATTCTTAATAGAATTGAGTTTAGTATTGGCGGGGGTTTAAATGCACTCACGCTGAGAGAAAAGACAATGAAATGGTTTCATTCCTTGTGGCAACCAAACAACAGCATTATTAGACCTTGCGAACTTTTACAAAAAAAAAAAAAAAACCTTGTGGACATTAATGAAATATACAAACGATGGGCGACGTGCAATAGAAGTGACAGAAATAAAATATAAATTACAAATCAAGCTTCATAATCACTTTCTAAATGTTCTTGGTTCGGGGGACAGATCAACAAGTCAATTTTCATCATTTTCTTTCTATTCTTTTTTCTATATATTTTAAGTGGGTAGGTAGAGAGTAAACCCATGCGATGATCATGATATCGAAACGTATTCTCCTTCCCTTTTCACTTTTTTGGTCTTTCTTACAGGGATGACTGCCGTGACTTTTACCCTTAAAATGAGGGAGGTGGTGTATGCACGTCTCAGATTAAATTTTTGTATCATGCCAAAACCTAGAGTTCTAACTTCTAACTTTAAAATTGCAAGAAACCTTTACTAAAAAGAAAGCAATTTCATATTCACAACTTAAACCTCAAATCAGCTGAGGTTTAACCTCTTACATCAATAAATTACATCATGGGTCAAGCTGAAATCATTCCAATTGTCTCCCGTAGAAACAAAATCAAAGAACCCACTCCCTGGAATTTGACTCTCCGATTCGACTTGTGAAAGGAACTTCTCGCAGGTGGTACTGTTGCCGAACCCATTATTGAATTCACTAGCAAAAGGTCCCTCATCATGTAAAAAATTGTCTTTAAAAACATTCAAATCATCTGAATCATCTCTTGGAACCACCGTCTCACTCGGACTTACAAAGTTCTGGCCCTGAATGTGATCCCAAGACAGCCACTCCGCGAATAGAAGCTTGGGGAGGGAACTTTGGAGTGTTTCTTTAAGTGGGTGAGGCTCAAAAACCTGTGAAACGTATTGGTTGGTATCCATCAGAGCTTCTTTCATCTGTTCAAAGGCTTGGGTGTTGTTTTCTTTGGAAGTAGGTGTAGATTCAGTGGATTCTAGGGTTGAAATGAGAGACTGGGAATTGGTAATTTGATCTGCCAAACCTTCAACCTTCATTACTTTCTTCTTTAGATAGGAATTCCAGTGGTTTTTTATCTCATTATCAGTCCTTCCAGGCAACTGCTGTGCTATTTGAGACCACCTGGTCAATAGTTAATAAGCTTTCGTTAATTAGCTGCTGATTCAAAAGACACTCAACTTCAAAATTTTCTTTCACAAAGTAATTCTGACTTAAAAAGTAATTGTGACTTTAGAGTGCTTACTTGTTGCCTAACAAACGATGGAGAGCCAAGATCGTCTCCTCCTCTTCTATGGTAAAGACGCCGTGCTTCAAACCTGGCCTCAAGTAGTTAATCCATCTTAATCTGCAGCTTTTTCCGTTTCGTTGCAGACCTGATGTAATAGTAACAATGTTAGACG
>JAOXJP010227797.1:0-11239 GCA_025762735.1 Platanus orientalis | reverse complement strand
GGGGGTTGGGGCCTGCAAAAAGTGTATGGGCCCATCCTCCTTTGTGTCTGTGGCTCATCGTGGCGCACCTTAAGGTGGAGCACAGGAAATGAATCTGCCTTTAAGGTAGTTTAACTGCTGTAGTTAATTCTGAGTGTTGGGTGGAACACCTGATATATAGGTGGGCTCAGCTTAAGACATTCACTAGACCAAAAACCAGCATAAATTAAATAGATGTATTTTTTCTATATTCACTTGAATGGTCAAGAAAATGTTCATTAGAAACAAAATTATGCTCTAAGAATAATCATAATCTATGGATCAAATCATAAAAGTTCTCCAATCATACTGATTTTCCATAAACAGCTTTTTAGGTGGAATCCATCCAACTATGTATATATTCTGAGTCTCTAAACATGACACACGTAGTGAGTTATTACAGGCAATACCCAACTAAAGACTGCTCCCATAATGAAATAGGTGTTTGATGTTTAGTCATAAAATTACCCTAAAAGCATAAAATACCTGAGAGCTAGCGGATCCTCTATGGCTTGTTAAACTATGGTAACATTTTGTCCACGCTCATAGCATCACATGAGATTTAAAAACTTAAAACACCCATCCAACATTCAGGTATTTTAAACACATGCCACATTGTGATTGTTCACAGAACGATACAATAGTTTAACAACAGTAGAGCATCCTGAGGGAAAATACCTCAAGTGTGATTGACAGCAAATTGGGTTGAATTTACTGGACTCATGATCCACCACAGCAAGTTAAACTACATTAAGGTGCAACAAGTGTCTACAGCTAAACATGTATACAAAATTTTAAAACCCCCACATAATATTCTATTGGTGAAGTTCTAAATTTTCTGTATACATGTTGTGTCTTCAGAACATTTGCATGTTAAAGAAGAGGATCGGACTCAATTTACGAAAGGATTTAACCGAGACGAAACAAAACTTGAACCGGGAGCTCATGTTGGCTTAGGAGTTTTCAGGATCTTCTATCCATATTAAAGGTGATAGCAATTCAATAATGCATATTTTCAGTGATCGAAATACTCATGTTTCCTGAAGAATTTGAAACACTATCACAAATTGTCACCGGATAACTATTCTCCTTCTTCACCATTTCATTTGTTCCAAGAGTCTGCAATAAAAACAGCCTATGACATAAGGGCCCTAGTACATAACTAGAGAATGTATTTATCTAAAATGGAATGATACACCCTTTCCTTAAAGGATATCCTTTATTATAGTAATGGACATTTGTAATTTTGAGGAAATTTTCTGTTGAATGAATAAAAAAGAAAAGAAAAGAAGATAAACTCTCTACAAAAGCCAAGTTAATTGGTAGATAACTTTGAAACGCAAGCCTCCATTCAAATCTGTGTGACGGTTGACCCAAGACAACTGATGACCCCACGTGCGCGGACCTCTCACTTTCGGGCTTGGATTATGTGAGAACTGTGAAAACGGCACCAGAGGGGCTGACGCATCAGTACCGAAAAGTGATTTACACTTTTTTGGGGAGTACTTATCACTTTTCGGCGCTGATGTGTCCCCACCCTGGATGCCGTTTTAACAGTTCTCACAAGATTCGTTTCACCTAATTTTTAGTGCTCACTTTCTCGTGGGCGACTTTAAAGACTTAGTCCTACTTCTTTTGTCATTAAGTATGCAACATGTTATGCACAAGCTAGCGCGGCAAGTATTCTTCAATCGTTACTGAAAACGATGTGGTGAGCCATCGGAGGGCGAAAACGTCAACCTCACGTGGAAGGGAAAAACCTACCAAAGACGACCTCTTTTTTCTCCCCTTTTCCTTGTGCCAACCGCATCCTACAACGATATTTCTTTTCCATCTCTACTTTTTGACTCTCATCCTCTGCTATATTTTATCTCTTATCTTTGCAAATCCTTCCTTGACCTAGACGGCATATAAATGACGATGGCACTAGCTTATCAACAGCGACATTAGACCTAAATGGAGTAGTAAAATTTTTCTAGCTACAAGGGGTGATGGTACTGTACTTAAGACATTGGAAAGAGAGGCAGAAAGCGAGAAAAAAAAAAAAATTATGCACAAACAAGGATATGCTTTTAGGGTGGGGTGGCTACTGAAGGTGATTGTTGAAACTAGTTCCCATTGTCATAAGAAAAATTGAGAATTTAGTTTAGATGGCATGATAACCTAATGGATATGACAATGGTCTTTAGCCTAGTAGCAGGAAAAATGTCGCATAGCATGGACAACAATAGAAACAGGTTAACTAGCAAGACAACTAGCTAGGGTGGTACCAGTAGGCAGGGCCTATTCGTGAGGTTTTAGCCATAGTTTTCTTAACCAACCCTCCATGTCCTCATAGGGATCCACGCATTAACTTGGACTAGGGATGTCAACGAGCCGAGTTTTGTCTAGCTCTACTTAGGTTCATCACACAAGGATTAGGCTCTGGCATGGCTCAAGTTCATCATGAGCTTGAAGGACCAAGTTCGGCCTCAGCTTAGTATCTGCTCCGATTGTCAAGTCAAGCTTACTGCTTTAGGTTTGAAACTTAAGGTCCCATAGGTCAAACATTTAGCTTTTTAAACGGGCCCAACAAGCCATAATTCAAAGTTTCCTGTCACTCTATAAAAAAAAGTCATCAACTAGATTGATTTTAATTGGATAATCATGCCATTGCAATATCCATTTCGATACAGGAAATTAAACCCCCAATGAATTGAGCGTTTGATGAACAAAGCCTAGTTAAACTCGGCTCAAGTTCACTCAACTAAAGGAGTTGTCTCCGAGCTAAGAACAGCTAACTTTTCTGATTGACAGCCGTAACTTGAATGAATACATTAGAAACTATGTAGGCTCTATCATAGGTTCAATCACCAGGTTTAGGCGAGTCTTACCACAAAACTAACTGGAATTAGGGTTGTGAATCAGCATGGGTTAGGTCTAGCTAAAGTAAGACTGGGCCCATCTCAATTTACAAAATGTGGGCCAGACTTTGTTCGAATCTGAACTCAGCCAGCCCCAATTCAGCCCACAATAAAACAACGAGCTTTAGACCGAGTTCGGGCTACCTGAACTTAACTGCTCATGGGCTATTTCCCATATAAACTAATATATTATTAAAATAGAAAATCTCATATAACTATTTATTTATCAATATTTTATACCTTTAACCTTATATATTATGTACCATATATAAAATATATATTGTAGTTAGGACAGGGCTAGACTATGGTCTGCATGAACTTGGCCCAAACATTAATTTGGGCCTGAGATCACAATCTAAACTTGGTCCAGCCCGAGTTACCACATGTTCAGCCCACCCTAATTTTGGGTCAAACGAGTTGGGTCCAGCCCACCCTAATTTTGGGGCAAACGAGTTGGGTCCAGTCCAATTGATAGCCTTAGCTGAAACATTCAGTTATGACTAATTTTTATTATTGTTGTTGTTGGTGGTGGTGGTGGTTTGTGTAGAATCCTGCACAAAGTTAACTCATGACGGTTTGGTTTGGATGACCATCCTAGCTTGTACAAGTTGAGATAAGCCTCTTATCTCCGAGCTGAGACTTGGGCCTGGGCCCAGTCAGCTCATCTTTAACTCAAACAATGGAGAAGAGTCTCACCATCCATTGGTGTCACACATCTTCTATGGGCCCGGAGTAAACACCCAACTTATTAACCTTTGTAGAGACCATTGCATATATTTAGGACTGTCAATTTGTCTTGGCTTAACCGGGCCAAGGTCAACTGAAATGTTTTATCCGAGCCTGAACTTGGCCCAAGGTAGTCAGCCTATTTTTAATCAATGGGCTTTGGGCCGAGTTTGGGCCTCCCGAAATAAAACTCTTTTCTTAATTTTTGGGCTATAATGCATATTATATAGGTTTTTTTTACGAAAAAAATTGACACTTGAACTATTTGATGATGATTAATTTCTAAAAAATATGGATTCAAAAAGATTTATAAAAAAAACCTAATATCAACAAAAAAGTAAAATTATTATTTGTCAATTAGTTCGGGCCAAACCTTGGGCTGAACTTGAACCTACCTGAATTGGACCCAAATAAAACTTTGGGCCTGAAAGTAGGATCCAAACTCAGCCCTGCCTGAAATTAAGTTGGCTCAGGTCGACTATTTTTGGGGCCAGAGATGTCAAGCTTCAAGCCAGCCCAGCCCAATTGACAGCCTTACAAATATTCTCAGTGGCAATCTTTATTTTTATTTATTATCTTTTCTATGTACATTTTCATTTTTTTTGTCATTTCCCATTAATTATCTAAAAGCAAATAACTTCAAGTGAGATCCATTTGGTAACTACATGAAAGAAATCATTTCAAGTTCGCCAGTGGTTGAAATCATCTCCACTCTAACTGCTTGCTTGTCCCTTTAAACTGAGTGCTTGTCCCTTTAAACTGAGTTCACATCATCTCTAATCTGAATGGATAGGTAACATTCCTGTCTCTGCTAGGATACGGTGTCTGACAAAGGGGCATTTATAAATGCACAGTTTCTTATCCATTGTGTATTTATCATACACCCTTGTCAGGCCACATGTCAGGCACTGATTGGTAATGGAGTGGTATCTATTCATTCAAACTGGAGAAGATTCAAACTCCTTTAAACCCTATGTATTCACTGAGATGGTTTGTCTGCATCGTGTGGCATGATAGATTTGACTGCCGTGATATCTCTCTAGTTGTACTAGAGACGCATTCACTAACTGCTTACACCTAAAATATTCTATAATTGCATACTACCGGCCACATGGAAGTATAAAGGACTGAGTTTACTGAGGAATAGGACTGCAAATTATCCGGTAACACATCGATATCCAGTCCATTTAAGGCAAATATGGAGCAAAACTCTCTCTCACACACACATATACTTTTAATTTGATACATTATGTAGCATGAGTAAAATATGTTGTAATTCGGACAGGGATGGGCTAAGGCCTACATGAACTTGGCCGGAACATTATTTTTGGCCTGAAACCACATTCCTAACTTGGCCCAACCCATATTCACACTTGTGCAGCCCATTCAAAATTTGGGACAAACCAAATTGAGCTTCACATTAACCCAACCCAATTGTTAGCCTTTGTTGTTGTTTTGTAGATTCCTGTATGTAGTTAACTCATGATAGTTTTGGTTTCGTTTGCAAGGAGCTAGGATTGGATCTGCTCCTCTTAACTAACGCTCCTCACAGCCCATTGTCAGGGAGTGGATATATCAGTATCAAAAAGTGATTTACACTTTATTTTTTTTGGGGGGGGAGGGGATGTTGATGTACCGCCCCCTCCCTTACAGGGGGCAGAAAGGGGTATTAGTTAGAGGAGCCGGACACAAACCTCCCTCTTGAGTATGACCTTTGTAGCTGGTACAAGTAGGGGTATGCCACTCCCTCGAGTATGACCTTTGTTGCTGGTACAAGTAGGGATAAGCCACTTATGCTCGAGCTGAGACTTGCACTGGGCCCAGTCAGCTCCATCAACTCGAAACATGGATTGACGTCTCACTATGGGATGTAGGAGTCTATATGCCATTTGATCTAGCCACTCATTGGTGGTGACACATCTTCTTCGGGGCCGGAGAATTCATTAATTAAAAGATAATCCAAATTAGGAGAATGATTGTCGGTGAAAAGAAGGAGTTCAAATCAATTCCAGTCTGAATGGACAGGTACGGCTGCAATCTCTGCTCATTTTGTGACACAATATCTGACACGGGGTACTTTAATACATTTATAACTATTTTCTTTTTATTTTTGGATAAACTAGATCTAGCATCCACCCTCCTTTGACCCATGAACTCAAGGGCCCCTTTTTCACGGGCTGGGATTGTATACGGAAATTTGCTTTTCCTGATGTATTAGGATGTCATCAGGGGGCTGAATATTTTCACTTTTTGGGGGGTGCTGATCACTTTTCAGTACTGACGTTTCTACCCCCTAATGCTTTCCTAATATATCAAGAAAAGCGGATTTCCGTATACAATCTTTTCCGCTTTTTCAGACATGCCGGAGACTTCAAATTATTCAAAATCATCAAATGTGACAAAAAAAGAGAATGATTGTCTGTGTTGACAGAGACCTGTAAGGCCGCGTTTGGAAACTACATGATTGAAATCATCTCAAGCTCTCCCGTGGTTGGAATAGATGTAACTAAGACATGTGGATATTCTGAATAAAAACTCGTTCGATCCATAAATCTATAGTTCTATCTTATTGTGCATTTATTGTGACACACTACTTCTTTAACCCCTATGTTTTCACACACCATTTGTCGGCATCGTGTGACATGTTAGATTTGACTGGTGTGATGGGTCTCCAGTTAGAGTGGAGACCCATCCAGCAATTATTTACGCCAAAAATCTCCTGCAACTGCGTGCCACCGGCCACATGGGAGGATAAAGGGCTGAAGCAAATGTGGTGCCTGATCATGACAATTTAAGCTGAAAAGAAGAAAGAAGATGATGACTCAAAAAGGAAGGACATTATATACTGCGAGAGAGCGTAGCCATTTTGAATCTTTAATAAGATACGTGGGGAAGAAAAAAGTTATGAAAGAAGTATTAGTAAAATGAGAGGCTGCGGAACATCTTATGGAAAAAGATCAAAGATTACTGAAAACACATTGTAAATCGAGTCTATTAGGTCAAGAGTCTTGAGTTTGTCAAGGAGAGGGTATGGGGGAAGACAAGGTTCCTATAAAAGCAGTAACGAAGGAAGAAGGGCCGGCCGTCTCTCCACCGACTCAACAATGCACCAACTGTTCCATGGGGAACAAATTTACTTTGCTTATTCTAGGCTGAATTTTTTAGCCAGTATCATCATTTAATCTAGGGATTTTTCTCAGATCAGTTCAATATGTTGGAAAAATTGCGAGAAAATGAAGTAAAATTAATCATTTATTGGTGATGTTTAATTACTTATTTAGCCCTGAATCGATTATTCAATAAAATAAAAAACCAAATCTCATTTTCATATATATTTTTTATTGTCTTCTCAAACTGGTTCTAACAATCAGCACCTAAAGGTTTTCAACGTTATCAGCACCTTCAAAAAAGAACATGACAATGGCACCACATCAAAAAGCCAAGGCAACATGAGTTTTTCATTCGTTAAGCTCTAAAATAATCATCTCAACACTCAATGCAAAATAAATCTTGAAGATGCTAAGTTGCTAAATTGGAAAAGTCTAGCTTGGATGTTGTTTCATATCACAGACTTAATTCAAAACCCATCTTTGTACCTTCAAAAAGTCTGTTGAGTTTTTATATAGATTCTCCAAAATAGACAAGAAGAAATAGGTGGAAAAGGAAACTAGGCATAGTGCTGAGAGATAGAGAACAATTACTAAATTTGTAAAGAAGGAATAGGAAAGAGAATTAGATAGGGAGAGATTTGTGAGTTAAGGGTAAAAAAGGAAAAAATTAAATTTATTTACCATTAACTATCTCACTCTTTCCAATTTTAATCCTTAAGAAATCGATTTGGCCCCGAATTACTTTTTCCTCATTATTTGGCAATTTTGCCAAAATATTGAATCAATGTGGGAAAATTCCCTTTAATCTAGTTTGATTAGCTCGTAGTTCGGAATAAGGTTTGCAATCAATTCAAGAAGAAAGTTATCACTAATTCAAGGAATGTAATCCTTTGATTTACATTTTAATTCAGCTGTTTTGTTAACCGTTGGTCAGTTTTACTGGTTAAATTTGTTGGGGTAGCAGAAACAGCCTTGATATACTTTGTGGTGGGATTTGGCCCAAGCCCCTCATGATCAATGTAATAAAGAATTATTTAGTATATATCAAAGAAATCAATAAACATGTATATACAAGACAAGAATTTTATGTGGTTCGACTCTTTAAGCTACATCTACAGGTTTTGTCCAGTACTCTAAAATAAACTATAGAAATACAGGTTACAATGCATTAAATTCTCCCTTTCCTTAGCTCAATTCTAAACCATAACAAACTTGAAAACCTTGCTAGGCCGCCACACATGGGGAAGTTCCAAAAGACACAAAGGTACGTCCATACTCACTTATAAACCACCATCCAATTTTGTAACTAATCAATGTAAGATTAAATGTTAGAAGAGAATAACTCCTTGTTCCAAGAGGTCAACACATCAAATCCCAACATAAACATACTTTCCAAAATAAAACTATTTTTATAAAAATACTAATTTGAATCACATTTTCCAACGTAGATATTATTCAAAGACACAAAATTCATTATCATTCACCAAGCCAAACGATTCATAATTCCATCATTGGCTTAATTGTTTAATCTACGAGTTTAAATTCTATTGTGAAGGTGGAAGCTTCCCATCTAAGAATGAGGAGAAGAAGGCAAGTGCCCTAGCTGGTTGATAACTTGGAACAAAGTGTCCAGCTCCTCTTACGGTCACAAATGTGAGGTTTTCATATCCAACGGCATACCCGCCAACCTTCACAGACAACAAATAGAATGGTGTAGGAATCATTAGAGGTTCATACAGTTGATGAAGATGAAGAAGAAGACTGGCAGAATGAGTTGGTTCTTACCTCTCCTTGGGTGTACCAAGCATACCAGCTAGTCTTTACTGGTGTACCAAGGTTGTTTATGCCGTATCTGGTGGATGATACGGGTACTTTACCATCAGTGTCCCCACTGCACATTAAACTTGGTTGTTTAAGTTTGAGAAACACATACTTAGACACACAAATTAACTTAATCTCTCTAAAACTTGATTACCGTTTCATACAATATTCAAGCTTTGAACTATTAAAATACATTACTATTTTTTCTTTGATTGCTTTCACTTTAAGGTATAAATATGAAATAAATGTTCTGTCCAGGATTTGATGTCCAAGACACTAGGGGACGCCATATGGAATAAAATGGGTGGGAGTTAGATGAAATTTAAAATTCTTGCCTATTTTATTCCATATAACGTCCCCTGGTGTCCTGGACATGACTTTTTTTTAAGATAAGTTGATGCTTAGGATAAAATACTGGCCAGGATATTTGCTCCTAGATAAATATTATGACCTTATGATAAAGGCTTAAAATAAGAAAGGTTTTATCCTCAGGATCCTCTCGTGTTAACAGGACTGTCCCAACTGCCTGCAGTGCACAGGTACCCCAAAAAAGTGAAAATCACTCATCCAAAAAGTGAAAATCATTTTCAAGTCCATTACGTCCCAAAACGTCTTGTGAGTTGGAGGGGATTTAAGTCCAATTTTTTGCTGGTCCTATTCTTGTTTAGTTTGGTAAAATTGAATTGATCTGATTGTTTGGTCTGGCAAACCAATTTTATTCGTAGGGAGTTTCATTTCAGATCCTCCATTGCTGTTCTACAAAAAAAAAAAAAAAAAAGTACTCTCTTGCTATCCCTAGGCTGGGGAGCATTGGTATGAGAATGATCACTTCTGAACTACACACACACACACACAGCAACTTACCTATATATCCATACATTTATCCCACTGCCCATCAGTTCTTTAATAGTTGGTAACACCGTCAGCGGCGAGTCATTCCAACGACTACCTACCATGTTGCTGTTTTTATTCAGAAAAGATACAGTAAGACGGCCGGGTGGGGGAGAGAGAGTTTAAGGGCTAGTTCACAGGACAAATGGTAAAAAAAATAAATAAAAATAGGACTTGCCTACAGGACTCCCATGGATATGGGATAGATGTGACGTTAGCATGAAGAGCATTTTGCACTTGAGGAAGGTTCAAATAAGAGTAAACGTAATCACCTGAACATGGATCATATGCTGTAATCTGTTTCCCACAGTAACGAACGAATATTATTAGAATAATTAAAAAATTGAAAAAATTCAATGGTACTTGTTGCTAAGATGTCTCGGATTCAACCCGATGGGATTCAATCTGGGTGTGCAATCTCGAGAAAAACCCGAATAATGAACTGTTTATAAGTCATTTTTTTACATGCATTTTAATCCGTTTCAGGGTCCAACTGGACCCACGTGGAGAATTTTCTATGGGTTTTATGGCCTTTTGGAACTGCGCTTCCACATTTTCAATGTAATCTCTTGCTTCTCCGTCAATAGTAAAATTCACTCACCATTTTCTCCCCGTAGGTTTCAAGCAGAACCACGGGCAAGTCTGGTTGCCATGAAAAGGTTTTCGATCTCATGACAAAATTTTCTCAAAAAATCATTTTTAAGCTGTCTGGTTGCCATGAAAAGTTGGTTTTCACATGTTTTTCTTATGATTCTTTTCTTTCCTTTTCTTGTGGGATTTTCTTTTCTATACAAATCAAGGCAATCAGACTGGGTCTTAAATCATTTGTGTGGTTTGTGTAACTGGAACAAACCAGCTGAACCAGTCACCCATGTTGTGATGGTGAAAGGTGGTCCACCCAAAGGTTCCCCTTGGCAAAGATGTGGAATTGTGTACGCCCTGAAGCTCCACATTTTTATACCCATATATATATAGGGGTGTCAACAAGCCGAGTTGAGCCAAGCTTTTCCCAGTTTGGCTCGGGTTCATCACATGGTGGCCAACCTCAGGCTCGGTTTGGGCCTGTGAAGGTAGACTCAGGCTCAATTTGCCAGGAAAGAAAAGGCCCAACAACCTATTGGTTCATTAGCCTAATTTGTTTTATTTGAATATTAATATTGTCATAATATATTAACCATAGCAACCAGTGGCATTTGCAACGAGCTAGCTCGGCTCATTGACAGCCCTACACATACACAAAAGCAAATAGTGGGCATGTGCAAAAAATGTTTTTCTTTGCTTGGATTCTCATATGTTCTTCATATATATATAAGTGTATGAGAAATGCAATACGTACAGAGCCAGAGGGTGGTTTTGAAGATGAAGAGCACAAGGGGGCGTAGATGTTGTAGATATAGATATCCGAAAGAGGTGCATCAGTTTGGTCAAGATATGAAACGCAAAGATCGGATATAGTTTCCGGTGAAGAAAAATTGCAGTTTGTGTTGATTCCCTCATTGGTTTCATCGGAAATCAGAGCATGCGTCCAAAAGTATTCGTACACTCCCCTGTACTCTGCTTCATAGTCGATATATGCATTGCCTATCTGAAACATCATAATAAGTAGCTTTAATAAGTGGTAGTTTTGGTTAAGTGTGTGGGTGAAGAAAGTAAAATGAGATGAGATCTCTTTACATTAGCTTAGAGACTTACAGCAATCCCTCGTAGGTTAATGACCGTTTGGTTGGTGTTCTTGTTATTATGAAGGATTAACTGAGAAAGCTGAGGTAT
>JAOXJP010227796.1:0-25211 GCA_025762735.1 Platanus orientalis | reverse complement strand
CAGAGCGGAATGGCGGAACAGGATTCATGTAGCCGACCCCAAATAGTTGGGATAAGGCTGTTTGTTGTTGTTGTTGTCTCAATAATAATACATCCTCAGTAAAAAGACATAACAATGGAGTTATTGACTAGACAAATATAAATAGTGAAAAAAATATAGAAGCTCTAGTTGAGAGAGGAAATGAAAGATAAAATAGCAATAACTTAGAAGGAAGAAATTATCAAAGAAATATCAATAATTTTTCATGAAACAAATTCAGACAATTAATGGTTTCATCAAATATTAAACACTTCATATGGAAGGCATGCTACGATGCTTTTCCTACAAGAGATATCTTGACAAAGAGAAATATAAATATAGACCCAATAAGTCCAATATGTAATGAATAAAATGAACCAATATTACATGGACTAGTAGCCTGCCCAAGAATTGTTCAAGTATGGTATGCTTCATTCTTATATATATGGACAACATATTATAATGAAATAACTTTAGTGAGTGGTTAAAAAATTGGTTTATGCTTACTGAATTATCTAATAAAGAGGAAAGATGGTTATGTGAACATATTCTTAAATTATTGTTGGTCCATATGGAAGTATGGAAATAATATAATTTTTAATGGAAATCCTATAAATACAAACTTACTACTGTCCAGTGCATGCAGATTAATAAAGAATCTGGAGGACCTATCAAAGAGCCAGGAGAAGAAAAAGATTGAGGATAGCAATTGGAAGCCTCCAAAAACAGGGTTCACGATGAACTTTGATGGGGTTTTATCTACAAGGAAGTGAAAAACAGAAAGCATGGGAATTGTTGTCCGAAATTCTAAATGAGAATGTCTTATAGTCTAAAACAAATCAAGACAAATGTGCTCACCACTTCTAGCTAAAGCTGAGATGGTTTTATTTGGATTACAAACAACTATATCCATGGGAGTAAATAATCTTATTATGAAAGGTGACTCAAAAACCGTGATAGAAGCTATAAAGGAATCCTTGGAGGAATGCCCGAATGAGATTAAGAATTGCATTAAAGATTGCAAAGATCTTTTAATAACTTTTGATGCTATCATTTGACAGCAAACTACTAGGAGTACAAATAAAGTAGCGCACTCAGTCGCTAAAAGTAGTTTCGATAATAATAGCCAATGCTTATCTTTAGGAAATATTCCAAAAGATATGCATGATGCAATAGACTTAGAAGCAACTATTTGTATGAACTCTTTAAAATGATTGAATTTCTATTTACTAAAAAAACCTCGATGAATGACCTCACTAGATGAGCTCTATGATGAAGAGCTTCAATAGTGTTGGAATCTTTCCATCTTCACTTCAAGAAATTCAAAGAGTCGATAACCTCTTTGACTCTTTGTGGGCTTCTGTACTTTAAGTTCAGGCATGGAGAAGACTAAGATGAAGATTGGTAGATGAGACAAAGAGTCTCACCTTCGTCCAATTCATCTCCGCATAGAATTGGAAATAACTACCATCCCCTAGTTATTTCAAATTCGTAAAAAAATGCACTCTTAATTCAGAGCTAGCGATACTATAGATTTGGTGTAAATCCATTTCCACATCATTAAAAATACCCCAAACATCGGGAGCATAATTGATAGACCTAATTTTGTTTCCATACACTATCAATTTCATAAATCTGTAGGCACACTGAATGACTTAGCCAAGTTGTGAGTGATATAACCAAATGATCCCAAGTGGATCTACTGACCCCTTCAAGTTGAATATGAAAGTTTTGTAACAAGGTCAAAATCCAATCAACCTCCTTGGGTGATTTTGAAAACTTTAGAAGGGAAATTTTATCAATTAAACATATTTGAGGGACTATAAAACAGGCTACAAGTGGCAACCTAATTTGCAGATTAGGCAGAAAGCTATAGCCAATAGGTATCTTTTAGGTAGGTCAAATCACTTTCAAAGTAAGAAAGAGCTTCTATTTTCTTCTATTTTAGGTAAATCTATCTGTAAGAGTTTGCTCACCTCACAAAATAGAGGGTAATAATAGCACACATGAGCTCATAATATCACAAACATGTTACTTCCTTTGTATTTTTATTTTTTAATGTTTGTTGGGATAAAGAAATTTAAAGCAAATCATCTACACTTTGAAAATCCCTCTACACTGTGAGTATGATTTGATTGAAGTTTGAATTTAAATCTTGAGGGTGTCCAATCACACCTATTTTTGTGGCTATGATAGGCTTGTTTGAATTGTAGAGGGGCTTTAAACTGTAAGATGATTCCTTATCAAAGAAATTATATGCACTTTTTCTTTGAGATTTCTGTGAGGAGGAGGGTATACTTTGTTTAGTGTGGAGATTGATGCCGAAGCATAGTGGAACTGCAAAGAAAAAGACACTAGAAAGTCCAAAAAATGGCGTATCGGTCTGGAGCCCTAGACCAATCTGTAGGTTTTGGTTGATTGATCGATTGATCTAGGGGCTTTGACCAAGCTGCATGTTTTGGCGGATCAGTTTGGAGGCGGAAAAATTGTTGGAATGATTTAGAAAGTCTATAAAAGAGAGGGACTCTTCTTTAGGTCAACTTCTAGGTTATATATAAGGTATCTATGGTCATCTAGGGTTGCAATATGAGTTTGTATTTGAGTGAAAAGGGTTTCTCAAGGGTTTTATCATTGAAGGGGTTGCTTCAAGGTAAGAGAAATGAGTTTTTCCTCATGTTATGAGAGAAGAGGTTAGAGAGATGGTTTCTACTAGGGGTTTTGGGCTATGATAGAGTGTGTGAGAGAGAGTGAGCAAGAAATCTTGTAATCTTCCATCATAGTAAAATTATTTTTGTGTGGTTTCGTGGTTTTTCCCTAGTTTTAGGGTTTTCCACTTAAAACTTTGTGCTGTGGTTTCTTATATTTTTGCTTATGATTTCACCTTTCTTATTGCATCCCAAGGAGCCCACATCAGTGGGTTTTGATCCTCACAAATGGTCTCAGAGTTAGGTTCAAGGTTCAGAAGGCTAAGTTTCTTGTTGTGAGGATAAAGGCGGTTCTAGCTTTACGATGAGTAGTTTGGTAAAAAGCCAAAGGTTTGTTATTTGGAAGAGTTCTTGATTTGAGGGGGAGAAATGAGAGCAACAAGAGAAAATTTCATAAGGTTCGCTATTGAAAAGTTCAATAGTGTGAATTTTTCATACTGGAAGAAACATGTAGATGACTCTCTATTAGAAAAATCTCTATCAGTCGTTTGGAGGGAAAGTGAAGAAGCTAGAGATGATGTCCGAGTCAGCTTGGGATGTGTTTGATAGAAAAGCCCTAGGTATGATTCATATCTCTATCATCATTGGTTATTTTTAATGTTTCCAAGGAGAAAACTACATAAGATATAATGGTTGCCGTGTCTTGGATGTATGAGAAACCATTGGCATCTAATAAGGTGTTTATGATGAAGAGGTTGTTCAACATGAAGGTGGGTGAAGGCGGAGGTGTGATTAAACATTTGAATGAGTTCAACATGGTTACCTACTAGCTATCTTTGGCAGGCATCAATTTCGATGATGAAGTTAGGGCCTTGGTGTTGTTGTCTTCTTTGCTAGAGAGTTGGGATGGTTTGGTGATGACCTTAAGTAATTCATCGGGTTGAGGCACATTCAAGTTTGATGATGTGGTAAGTGTTATACTCAACGAAGAGGTTCATATTAAATCCTCAGGGGATTCATCGGTGAGTGGGAGTGCTTTGAATGTGGAAGGGAGATGAAGTTCTTTGGTGAAGGGATCTGGGAGTAACAGGTCCAAGTCCAAAGGAAAAAAGGAAGGGTTCAATGTTTTTATTGCAAGGAGTTTGGCCATATAAAGAGGGATTATCTGGAATGCGCTAATAAGAAGAAGGGTGATGGTCCCAATGGTGTTACGGCGGTGGCAATATAAAAGGAAGAGTAACATGAGGAATATATTGGAGATGTGTTCACAGTATCCGAATGTATGAACACTATTTCTTATGATGAATTGATATTAGATTCAAGATGTCCTCTTCATATATACTCTAGGAGAGAATACTTTGATTCATTCTAGAGAGAGAAGAAAGGATTTTTGTCTCTTGGTGATGGGTTTAGATGAGATGCCACAAGTGTTGGGACGGTGAAGATCAATATGTTTAATGGAGTGGTTTGTACTTTAGGTCATGTGGCATATGTCCCAACTTCCAAAGATGCGGATGAATTGGATATCCTTATTCTAGTTGGATTCCAAGGGGTGCAGGTATTCAGCTATAGGTGGAACCGTGATAATTATACAAGGATGTTTGGTCATGATGAAGGGAAAAAGGTGTCAGAATGGACTGTTTCGTCTGAGTAGGAGTACAATAAGTGGTACTCCTTTGACCTTGATGGGTAGTTGGAAATGGAGTGCACAAAAGAATTAGTGTTGGTGTAGGGTCTCTTTTGAGGATGATGCAGAGAGCGGTGTTATGAGTTTCTAGGTGACAGACGATAGTAAGGGGGTTCTTGTGATTAGAGAGGACAGATTGAAGTCTTTCTCTAGAGTTGACAAACTGAGTTGATTGGGGTAAAACTACATATGTAGTTTGATTGTGATCATTAAATAGTGCATGACCGAATTGTCTTGATGGTGTGTGCAGTGGTGATTCTTGAAGGGCACAAAAAATTGTTTGTGGTGTTTGCAAACGGGTTGTCTCAAGCTCAAGGTGGATGTGTGTTTTAGGTTAATATGATACAAGTTTCACTAAGAAGGACGGGTGCAAATAATTATCCAAGGTGGGTTCTTGAATGAAAGCCAAAGGTGGAGTGTGGTGCACATGTCACGAGATTGGTGTATTGACAAACATGTGGGTGAAAGCAAGGTTTAACGGGAAGTCTTTAAGGGGCTACGGTTAATGCCAAGATGGAGATTGTTGAGAGTGTCTTTATGTCCAACTGGTAGGGTCGGAAGAGATCAAGGTTAGGGGCATGATTTGAAAACAAGAATAATTATAGACGGTCACTAAATAAAAGAGTTCTTGTCATATGGTTGCAAAATGTAATCACTATAGAAGACTCATCAGTCTCTAAGTGGGAGATTATTGAGTGTGGACACTAATGTAGAAGCACAACAGAAACACAAAGAAAAAGACACAAGAAAGTCTCGAATAGATCTACATAAAATGGCGGATCGGTTAGGGGCACTAAACCAATCCAGGGGTCTAGACCGAGCCAAATATTTTAGCAAATCGGTTCAGTGACTGCAAAATTGTTGGAATGATTTAGAAAGTTCATAAAAGAGAGAGACTCCTCTTTAGGTTGATTTTTATGTTATATATAAGGTCTTTATGGTTGTTTAGGGTTGCAATATGAGGTTTGTAATTCAGTGAAAAGGGTTCCTCATTGAAGGTATTATTTTAAGGTGAGAGAAATGAGTTCTTCCTTAGGTTGTGAGAGATGAGGTTAGAGAAAGGCTTTCTATTAAGGTTTTAGGTTATTATCGTGCGTGTAAGAGAAAGTGAGTGAGAAAGCTTGTAATCTTTCATTATAGTAGGATTATTTATCCGTGGCTGCTTGATTTTTCCCTGATTTTGGGGTTTTTCACACAAATTTTTATATTATAGTTTCTTGTGTGTTTGCTTGTGATTCCACATTTATTATTACATCCCAAGGAACTCACATTAAAAAGGTTTTGATCATAAAATGCTTGTTCTACCATGTACTATCAAACGTTTGCAACTGCTTTTTATTTTTTATTGTTTCTAACCAAAATCTCCTATGGTTTGAATCATAGCCTGGAGAGACACTAGGATGGTACCAGTCAATGCATGACATGATTCCTAGCAGAAGATTTCTTTGTAACTAAGCATGGAGCAAGGGTAATTGTTATAGAAAATACAATAAAGTATATATATATTTCTATTCTCACACACAAAAATATGCCCAAATGTAAGGGTGGACACATGGGAGCAGAAAGTGAAAATTACCCCCGAAAAGTGGAAAAGATTAGGTATGGAAATCAGTTTTTCCTGATGTATTAAAACGGCATTAGGGGGTGGATACATCAGTGTTGAAAAGTGATAAGTAGCCCCCAATAAGGAGTGAACACATCACTTTTCGACACTGATGTGTCAGCCCCCTGATGTCATTTAATATATCAAGGATTTCCGTACCTAATCCTAGCCCCTGAAAAGTGTAGATCACGTCACTGCGTCCGCCACCGCTTATGGGTGGATCAAGGTAATCATTAGAAGAGGAACCAAAATTTCTAAAATAACGGTGATGTGTCCGCCTGTGGAGTGGGAATATAGTAGAACACAAATTTGGGAATAGAACATTTTCTCCATTTTTTTTATCCTTAACCTGGTAAAGAAAGCAACGTACCTAATATTAGGTATCATGTCACATGCTAAACATGTACGGGAAGAAGAATTGTATCTGAATTCAAAATGAGATGGTTTGAACTCTAATCTAGTGAGATACCATAAAATTCTAATAAACGTGTGACATGACACCTGAAAAAGGGTGTCTTGCCAAAGATACGTGGGTGAGGCCTATACACTCTTTGCAGGGCCCCACCCCCCCTTTGTGTCGGGGCTCATGGTGGGGCACAGTATCCTCAGCATAGAGAATATGGCTCCCGTTGGGAGAGGCAGGCATTGACACACACTACTACACAATGGCACGATATCCTCTGTGATGCCCCATGAGGCAAGACACAAGGGGGTGGGGTCCATTCACTTTTGGGATGTCCCATCACCCCCAAAAGTGAATGGGTCCCACCCCCTTGTGTCTTGCCTCACAGGGTGTTGCAAAGGATATCAACCCATGCTGCTAAAGGGGTTTAAACCCGTGATAAGAGGTGTTGTTGCAACCAACTAGGGAATAGGGCGTCGGCAACATTTGTATCCATAAAAAAAATGAACCATGACTATGAAAATATAAAATTAGGCTTAGAAATATCATTTCCATTGAAAAAAGAATTCAAGAATACGTTACTATGATTGGTAGATTGTACCAATCAGATGATCTCTTCGCCAAGAAAGACACCGTAGAAAAGGAAAAAAATAAGGCCTCTACCTCAAGATTTGATAGATCTCTTCATAACATTGAAGCATCCTCTTCAGAGACCTCCTTTGCTATTGACGACACTAAAAGGGTTCAACTCAATAGCCTAGTTAAATCCAAACCCCAAAGAACCTATTACCATTGCCCCACTCCAGTTGATATTCTCTACAAAGAAAAATATCAACTGAATGCTCAACAGTTCTCTGGCTCATCCCTTTATGAATGAAATTTAGATGGGATTTTCGAATATCAGATAGCCACCTTAGGACATAACATGTTGTCCTACGTTAATGCCTGCAAAATTTGCAGCAATAGCAAATGAACGACTGTCTATCTAATTGCTGCCTCATTCTCAGGCCAACTAAAGGGTTGGTGGGACTATAACCTTACAGAGGAACAAAGGCATGCAATTACCAGTTCTGTCAAGATTGACATAAATAGCGGAGACGTAATATTAAATGCTCAAGGAAAAACTGTCTCTAATGGCGTTTATGCTTTAATTATCAATATCTATGACCAATTCATTGGTCATGACTTTGACAGCCAACTGAGAATCTGAGAACAACTTCAAAATCTGTGATGTAAAACACTGCCAGAGTTTAGATGGTATAAGGATGTCTTTCTTCCAAAGTTTACCAATTGGACTCATGTAGCAACGATTTTTTGAAAGAAAGATTCATTGCAGGGTTGTCAAATTTTTTCCCCAAAATGGTGAAGGATAAGATAAGATATGATCAAAGAGGAACAATCGACCTAAATAGGTTAACCTACGGAGAGTTAATTCAAAAAATTAACAACGTAGGCATTTCCCTTTGCAATGACCTTAAGTTAAAAGAATAGCTTAAGTTAAAAAAAAGATACACTTGCCAAGAGTTGGGTAACTTCTGTTACCAATTTGGGTTTGAAGATTTGAAGAATCCTAGGAGAAAATCTGCCTCAAAGAATAGGTTTCACCCCAAAAACAAAAACAGGTATCATAGGAAAAATCCTTTCTACCAACAAAGAAACTCTCCTCCAAAACCCAAAACTAAATCAAAATCAAAAGAATTTAGAGATAAGAAAGCGAAAATCCCTACCTGCTACAAGTGTCACAAGAGAGGACACTTTGCCAGTCAATGTTACTCTAAAAAGGTAAATGAGCTAGAAGACAAAGAAGGAACTCCAACTAGCTCTGATTTAGAACGAGAATGTCCTAACTTTTGTGATTGTGAAGACTGTCTGAACATCCAAGAAGAAGATTCCAAAGCAGAAGTAAATGTCGTCACTTCTGATAAGCAATTCATGCTCGATATAATTGATGATATCCAAGATCATTTGCTTAAAAAATGAAATTTGCTTCAACTCTTGGATCGAACAAAAGAAAAATAAACTTTGAGTAATAATCTTAAAGGAGAAGATTATTACCAATACAACGAACTCTTGAAACTATACAAGAGCAAAAATGAGTAGAAACCTACTTCTCTTGCCGATCTTCAAAAGGAGATCAATGAAACAAAAAGAGAAATTAAGTCTATAAAAGATAGACTTTACATCATAGAGCTATATTCACAAGCTAAGACAAATCACTTAGAAAGTGAAGACGAACTTGAAAAAGAGTTCGATCATCTTTTAATAGGAGAAAGCTTTAACCAAGTTCATGAAACAGAAAACCCCTCTAAAGAAAAATCTCTAGAACACATCAGTAGAGAAGAAAACAAAAAAAATGGTATTCTCAGTTCTCTCTTAAAATAAGAGGAGAATTTGAGTTAAAACTCAAAGGTCTAATAGACTCGGGAGCAGATA
This sequence comes from Platanus orientalis, assembly GCA_025762735.1. Lineage (NCBI taxonomy): Eukaryota > Viridiplantae > Streptophyta > Magnoliopsida > Proteales > Platanaceae > Platanus > Platanus orientalis. The sequence goes on along the minus strand of JAOXJP010227796.1, from coordinate 16,422 downwards.
TAAATTGTATTAGAGAAGGCCTGATACCAACGCGTTCCTACTACCCAAAGAATCACTACAGAAAACTCTTGCCGTCTAGATGTCAAGTACAAATTACCTAATGTTCACATCTACAACCAAGAAAACACCATTTGTATTGATAAAAGATCTAAAACAAGATCTTATCCTTGGAACCCCCTTTCTTACAATAGATAAAACCATTTTCTATTGACAACCAAGGAATCTCCACTACCTTAAACGGTAAAGGAATAAGCTTCCTCTTCTGTTTAAAGCCAAAGATGTCTTTAATAAAGTCTCTCGAACATGATTTAGAATTAAAAGAAAAATTCATAAATCACATAAGAGAAGATCTTTCCTACAAACGAATAGATATACAGATTAAATCTTTGTCAATTCAAAATAAGATAATAAATCTTCAAAAACAAATTGAGCGAGAAGTTTGCTCAGAGCTCCCTACTTCCTTTTGGCATAAAAAAATCACTAGGTATCTCTCCCCTACATCGACAAATTCGATGAAAAAGATATATCTACAAAAGCTCAGCCTATATAAATGAATGACAGGTTAACTCAAACTTGCTTTGAAGAAATTCAATAACTTCTTAAAAAGAAGTTAATCAACAAAAGTTCCTTACATTGGAGTTGTGTAGCCTTTTACGTCAAAAATACGGTAGAACTAGAATGAGGAGTTCCTCGTCTAGTAATAAACTACATGCTTATGAATCAGGTCCTAAAATGGATCTGACATTCAATTCCAAACAAAAGAGATCTGTTAAACAGACTCTATTAGGCCAATTTTTTTTCTTCTAAATTTGACATGAAATCTGGATTCTTGCAAATTCAGATTAAAGAAGAAGACAGGTATAAAATTGCCTTTGCTGTTCCTTTCGACTAGTTCGAATGGAATGTCATGCCTTTCAGGCTAAAAAATGCCCATCTGAATTTCAAAAGATAATGAATAAAATATTCAATTCTTCTTCTATATTCACCGTTGTTTATATAGATGATGTTTTAGTATTCTCAAGTAATGTTGATCAACACTTTAAACATCTATATATATTCTTCAAAATGGTAAAGCAAAATGGTTTGATGATCTCCCAAAGGAAAATCAAACTTTTTAAAACCTCGATCCAATTCCTTGGACATCAAAATTTTCTAGGATAAATCACCCTAATCAATAGGGTGATTAAATTTGCGAAAAATTTCCTAGAAAAAATGATAGATGAAACTTTGTTACAAATATGTTTGAGTTGTTTGAATTATATTTCAGATTACTACAAAAACTTAGTGGAAGATAGAGTCATATTAACCGCTAGATTAAAAAAGAATTCTCTTGAGTGGACTGATGCTCATACTACGGCAGTCCAAAGAATCAAATTAAGGGTAAAAAATTTACCATGTTTTTCGATAGCAAATCCATCTCTTTAAAAAATTGTTGAAACAGATGCCTCAAACAAAGATTATGGAAGAATCCTCAAACAGGTAAATAGTTCTAAAGAAGAACTAATCATGTATCACTCAGGACAGTAGAACCCTACTCAGATAAAATATTTCACTATCAAAAAGGAAATTCTCTCCATTGTCAATTGTGTAAATAAATTCCAATATGATATGATAAATCAAAAGTTTCTTTTAAGAATAGATTGCCGATCTACTAAATTTGTCCTTCAAAAGGATGTTAAAATTTAGCTTCGAAACAAATGTTTGCAAGATGACAAGCTATTTTATCAGTCTTTGAATTTGATATTGAATACATAAAAGGAACTGATAATGCTCTCCTTGATTATCTCTCCCGTGAGTTTTTATAGGAAAATACTGACAATGTCTAAAAGACGTAGCCCTAGTCAGTCCAACCATCCTAAAAGGAAAATAGTGGTCGAAGACAACGACTCAAAGTCTTCCCAAGCAACTTTTCCTGATAGCACAGTAATAAATTCTACCCCATATTGAAAAAAATATGCCCTTCAGGTTTCCCCCTAGAACCATTGGATATTCAACTAGGTCTTAAGGACGTTATCCTAAAATACCTTCCCTAGGGCCAACATTTGATCTCTATGGCGTCTGACTGCCATAGAGAATACTTCGAACATATTCTAAAAGGAACTAGAAGTGTTTAATTTACCCACCATCTAAGTAATAAAAGCTCACATGAGTATGCCTTCTCAAAATTTTAGATCTTAAAGATCATTTCTATTCAAGATTGGGAAAAGGGAGATGGTTTATCTCCCCAAGTCTAAAAGATTATAAGATCGACATTTTTTTGGAAATATCTGGTACAATTACTTCAATTATGTACGGCGTTGGGAGCAAGTGCTTTTTTTTAATCAAAATCATAAACTAAAACACACTTGGTTCGGCTCCTTTGCTAGTTCTTTTGCTTCAGCCTTCTTCTCTTGGTTCCACAATTAGTGGAATATTTTTGGAGCAACTAAGACTAGTCTTCCTCCTCTTTTGGTTCCGCTCCATAATCAATATCAAGCTAAACTTAGCTTTTTGGACAAACCTCTGGTCACTCCGCCTCCTATAATCTTCCATGGATTATTAAATAGGAGTATGAAGTGGACTTTGTCTCCAAACCTCCTTGCCTCGAGAGACAATTTTATAAAAAATGATGGGACAAATTCAACATAGGCCTTGTCCAGACCTTAAAGGTCATCCTTCCTTCCTCCCTAAAATCTCTTCAACTCAAAGTCCTTAACAATATTCTCCCCAGGCTTCGTCGTCTTCAAAACCAAAGCCTGCCACTTCCAAGGGAAAAGATCTTGTTTCTCCCTAAACCTAACCTCCCTCGCCTCAAGAGAAGTCTGTTCATCCCTTCATCTTCTCTCATTCTACTCCCCGCACTTCTAAAGAAATCCCTCTTCGTCCTCTTCCAATTCCTTTCTTTCATTCTTTTGTTAATTAGCTAAAAGCTGATGTCCTTTGTAAAGATCCCTCCTACGTAGACCAGGTCATCCAAAAGGTTCTCAAAGAACTTCATTTACCACAGCCTACTCCTACCTGGCCTTCTATTTCTCATTCCTCATATCTTTTGGACACCGTTTCACTTGGCAGCGCAAATGATGACTTCTTCACTCAGCCTACCTTCGATGATGATGAAGTATTGTCCTCTTCGATCTCTCCCACTTCCGTTGGGTCAATGCTTCAGGGCCGTGATATGGAGGATAAATAATAAAAAAAGTTTGGTCTATAAGATTATTGTGTTTTACATCTCTTATTAAGATAAAAGCTACAACATTAAACCCTGTTTTGATAAGTGGTTTGACCGCTACCTGAATCAGTCCTATATAGAGGTAGAAATATTTCTTTTGGTGTTCTATTAGAACATTTGGGGAAAGGAGTTGTATATGGGAACTTTGATAAGAAATTGATAGAGTTTTCTCTACTGTTTTAATATTGTAATCAGTTTTAAGCTGAAAACTTCCCTATTGGTAAACCTTTTTTAAGGGTAACTTAGAAATGTTCCAGTTTGCCAGTTGTTGTTCTAACTGAGGGAAATTAACTTCATTACTATTTATAACAGAAGAAGAACTAAACGAAGTAAAAGAGAGAGCATTAGACAAAGATCTAAACAGATTTGCCATGAGTAATATCAAAGTTAACGCTTTAAACAAATTAATAAAAGGTGGTAATCTTATGAAAAAGGGCAATCTCCTATCCGATTTACAACGGTAAGAATGACCTTAAACACCCTACTTCACGGGTTAAAACAGTCTTGAAAGCCGAATACGAGATTGTAGGAAGCTATTTTTTTCAATAAAGCTTTTCCTTTTATTAATTTGTAAAGAAACTAGGCTCTGATACCATTAGTAGCAGGACTTGTACTTCACTAAATATGCTAGCTATTACAAAAGAAGGAATAAAAATGCAAAAAATAAAGTACATAGTAGAAAATATAAAAAAGACTTACAATGCAAAAGAGAAAGAGAGGGGATGGAAGCACTCCGAGAACACTCAACTAGAACTCACAACACTCAAAAGAAGGATTACAAAAATAAATTACAAAGAAAGCTCTGAAATTTTTCGGATGATTCACAATGAAGAGAATGCCTCTTTTTGTAGGCCAAGGATGTGGAATAGAACATGTTTGAAGTCCACGGACTTCAGCTTGAATTAAGCTCGGAAGAGTCCAGAGAGATTCACATCGACTGTTGAGCTCAAGGAGAATCTTTACTGTTTAACTTTTATTGTTCAGACATTTTGTCATGTCGGGAGGTTACTGTAGCAATGATCACTGTTCATATATTGTAACAGATTCCTTTTGTCGAGGTACTGTAGCAGTAAGAATCTTTAGATTTATAACCTATAGATTTTCTCGAAAAAATCGGTAACGTGTCTTAGATGAGGATAAAGTTGGTTACACCAATATTTGAACAAGACTTTTAGTCTATAGAAATGGAATGAGTTCCTTTTAGGAATCATTGTCATGGCAGAAGGTTAACCCTTTTATTATTATTACTATTATTTTTTTATGAGGACACAGAGGGACACATTATTTTGAGTGTAGCTCCACTTTATTTATTTATTTTATTATCATTATTATTATTATTATTACTATTCTTAATATCTTTATTTATTATTTTATTTTAATTTATATTTCTATTTTATTCTATTATTTTTTTTCTTTTTTCTTTTTCTTCTTTTTTTCTTTTCTTTTCCTCATTTTTCTTCTTTTTTGTCTTTTTTCTTCTCTTCCTGGCCGATGGCCCTACGCAGGAGATGGGTGAAAACCCTCTCTGTGCTCTCTCTCTCCTTCTCTCGCTCCCTCCTCTCCCTCTTCTCCCCCTCTCGTTCTCTCTTTCCCCGATTTGCCCCTTCTCTCCTCCCCTCCCGTTTCTCTCTCCTTTCGCCCTCTCTCTCTCCGTAAACCCTCTCTGCTCTCTTCCCTTCTCTCTCTCTTGCCCTCTCTATTCTCTCTAAGCTTCTGCCCCCTTTCTCCCTCTTCCTGGCCACTCCCTGCGCATCAGAGGGGGGTAAACCCCTGCAGTGTCTCTCTCTTACCTCTCTCTTCTCCCGTCTCTCTCTCTTCCCCTCACTCTGATCTCTTTCTCTCTCTATCCTCCTGTCTTCTCTACAATCTCCCTCTCATCTTCCCCACTCGCTCACGCCACCTCTCTCACCCTCTCTGATTTTGGTAGACCCCCCTCCCTCACGCAATCTCTCCCTCTCTTTCCTCCCCTCTCCCTCACCCTTCCCCCGCACACCTCTACCCCTCACCTCGTAAACCCCTCTTATACCCTACAACCCCCTATCCTCCCTTCTGCACGCTCCTCACATCACCTGTGACCGCCATACCTTGCTCACCTCCATCCTCTTCCTTCTCCCTCACGACACCCCATCTCATCCCTTTTAGATCTCATGCAAAACCGATGCCCTAACTCTATTACCCTATGCCCATACCCTAGGAAAATGACCAACACCTTGTTCCCTCTATAAAACCCCATCAACCCCAGAGTTGAAGGGGAACTTGGCCAAAGAGAAAAACTCCCTCGTATTAATAGAGAAAAAGGGGGGAGCTTCTAGGACCCCAGATCCCACATTCAATCTCTCCACCTCAGGCTCTACCCTGCTGCTCAAGATACAAGAAGAAGACAATCACTTTGCATGCTACAAGAAAAAGACGAACATGTCCCTCGTGAAGAAATTCTAAGGTGCTATCATTTTATTTTATTTTATTTTTCTTTCTTCTTTTTTTTTACTAAAATTCTTTATTGTTTTGATACAAGCCTCTATTGCAGCTTAGACATTGATAATTTTAGGTATTCATTTTTATTATTTATTTTCTTGCCTAATCAATAAATGATAGTATTTTTTATGGGTGAAATTTTAAGTTTTTTTCTGGGTTTTTGTTTTTAGTATATGTTGTTTGACACTTTGGGTTCCTATTCCAACTTGAGCATTAAGTAATTCAGGATTTATATTTTCTATGTCTAATTTGATCTTTGGATTTAGAATTTTCAGCTATATCAGCATATCTATTTCTGATTGTTATGGTTAAAGTGGACGGGTTCCGGATTTTTTATGAAGTGGTTGTTAGGTGTTCAACCATGAAAACCTTTTTCATACAGGAGATTGGTTTATTTCATTTTTTTAAATAGGAGATAAGGCTGCAATTGGAAGGTTCAAACAGATTTTCTGGATGGTTTTGTTGTTATGCTATTTTAGATATTTAATTTATTGTTGAAAGTGATTGAAAACCATGTTGTATATTTGTTTTTGATAGGCTACTTTCATTGAAAAAGAGTGATTATGGCCTACTGGTTTAGATTTGATGTTTTTGTGTAAATATGTTGTTTAGTGTATGTATTCGAGTAATCTAAACATATTGTTCATAGTTTCGTTTCAATTAAGAGGAAAATGATATTATGAAATGCTCCTCACCCTTTTTTTGTTTGTTTGTTGCTAATGGAAGATTTGGGCTCCCTATGAATGGCCTTAGTTCTTGTTAAATGATGCTGTCATTCCCAATGGGTTGTGTTTGTTGTTTAGTATTTTGAGCTAGTTTCCCTGCAATTTATTTCTAGGTGATTACTTTCAATGAATGATTTTTATATGTTGTTAGGGTCTTTGTATTTTACAATTCAAACATGACATGCAAGCTTTATTTGAGCCAATTGTTAATGCTGCATGATTATTTAGGCATTAGTTGGGTTTTAGTTTATCTAAAAAGAATAACATGGGTAATGTATGACTTAGACCTTTGGCTAGAGTTAGTATTCAATAAGGGTTGTTGAGGAATGCTACTTTCACCTAGGAGTAGGTTTTTTTTTCTTCTATGGTAACATTGTGTCATCCTTTGCTCCTTCATTTCAGCTAGTTTCATATTAGGTCCACACTATTTCTATCATGTGAAAATTTCATTTATATTGTAAATAAGACCTTACCATATTATGACTTATGTGTAAAAATTAAGATGTTATTTCACTATTTTCTCTTTTGCTAGAATATAATACATCATATTAGGAAGGGATAGATCAGAACATTTAATTCAGTTTTGTTATTATTTTGTGGTGGTTTTGATAATATTGTGGGCATTGAGATAAGTGTATGATTTTGCATACACAATTTGCTATGCTGATCATCATCTCACTTACATCAGAATAATATGGTTGATTGTTCTGTGCCTGTATGTATTTTGTATTCATACATTCACTATGTCACTTTTCATTCCTGGGTATCTAGTTCTTGTAATAACTTCACTTAATTTTCATTCCTTGATTAAATTTCTTTATGTAAATCTGATAAATCGATTGGTTCTTTTTTAATTAAACTTGAAAATTGTCATTCTTTTCAATATACTTTAACTAAAGATTTTTTTTACTTGGCATACTAATCTCATAAGGATTCATTCTTTTGACAATTAATGTAGCTACTCAATTTCACTTCCTTTTAGAGACCTATATTCAAAATTTTCATTTATGGATATTTCTTTGTTGATTGCTTCTCATATATAAAATGAATGCCATTAAATGATATTAGCCTCAATTGTTTCCTTGGTGGCGTAAGAAGCAACAAAAAATATATGTTCTTTAACTTAACTTTGATTTATTTCAAATTCATTTAAAATAAATGATTGGACTAATTATAAACTGTGTTAGGTGCATGCAATATGTAAAAACCTTAGCTATGGGATGATTGAACGGCTATGTTAGCTCGGCTTGGTAGGTAATGAGCATATATTGAGGATCTAGCTTGCACAAAGATAGTTTAGACATGATTTACTTTGATTTTTGTAAATTTGTTGATTCACTTTAATTTATTTAGATTTAGATTTATGATAGAGATGATGTGATAAAAATAGACACGGAGTTGTTGGGTGGACAACGGTGATGTGGTAAATGTATGATATAGTTGGAGTGTTTTTGTTGATCTGTTGACTATCAGGTGATTATAAAGTGACATGGGGATCACTATTCATCCCCAGGGGGTCCATATTATAGCCGTTATGCTACCGAAATTTTGGCAGAATTGGCATATGGATTCCCTGCTTAATCTTAATAAAATAAGATAAAAGGCAATAAATAAAATGAATAGATAAAACCAAGTTGACCATTAGACTGTAACGGGTTTAAAGTACGAAACCGCAAAAACAGATGAGGTAGGGTGCCTAACACCTTCCCCAACTCATAATCGAACGACTTATCTAGAATCTCTACAAGTCGACCAGTTCAACATGGAGTTAGACCTTTCAAACTATTTTAAAAACCAATGTCCATCCACATCTATAAAAAAGATGGTGGTGACTCCTAATCGCGTGGGATTTTTCCTGTGATAGTTAAGTTTCTTTTCAAAGGGATTTACCCATCATGCAAAAATCGAGGCCCACAAACCCATCATACTTAAGTCGCCATGGTACTACACTAACTTCTGTCACTTCCTCAACCTGCTTGGCAACTAAGTCATCCACTCGTGGCGGATGATCAACCAATAAGTCAGCCAAGGTCTGCCCCTTTATAGCCTTTTAAGGGACATATTGTAAACAATACTTTGACAAGGCTAACATCCATTTACTGATTATTCCCCTTAATATTGGTCTAGACAATATATATCTAATTAAATCGGTTTTGGCAATAAAAAAAACATTATGAGACAACAAAAAATGTCTTAATTTTATTGACGTAAAACGATAAACAAAGTTTTTCAATTGGAGAATATCTAAGCTATGTATCATTTAGCAACCTACTCAAATAATAAATTGCTTGCTCTTTTTAGTTGTCATTATCTTGGGCTAAGAGAGCTCCAATCGAATGTTCTCTGGCTGATACATACAACCATAGTGGCTTGTCTTTCTTTGGTGGCACCAAAACTGGGGGTTTGGTCAAGTAATCCTTAATCATTTGGAAAGCTGATTGATGCTCTTCAGTCCACTAGAATGCCTGTTCTAACTGAAGCTTTAACAGTGGTGAAAAACTGTTGAATCATCCCTGCCGAGTTATATATGAATCTCCTTAAAAAATTGACTTGACTAAGGAAATGTTGTAGTTATTTCTTGGTCTTTGGTGGTTGTGCTTCTTAAATGGCCTTAATTTTATTTCGGTCTACTTCTATCCCTCTTTGGTGTACCAAAAAGCCTAAAAAATTCATAGCCGATACACCAAAGGTGCATTTCAAGGGGTTCATTTTTATCTTATGGCCCCTCATCCTTTTAAACGAGGCCCTTAGGTTGGCCAAATGGGTGCTTTCATGCTTGGATTTTACTACCACATTATTTATATAGATTTCCATTTGTTTTCTAATCATATCATGAAAAATAACATTCATGGCCTTTTGGTACATTGTCCTGGCATTTTTCAACCCGAAAGGCATGACTACCAGGCGAATGTACAAAGGCTTCTTGGGCACCTGAAAGCCGTTTTATGGATGTACTCTTTGACAATAAATATTTGGTTATAATTGGAGTGACTATCCATAAAGGTGAGTATCTTTTGTTTGGATGCTACATCAACTAATAAGTCAGCAATTAGCATAGGATACTCGTCCTTCGGTGAACCATATTTAAATTATGAGAATCTATGCATACTTTAATTTTGTTATTCTTTTTCATAACTGGGACTATGTTTGACAACCATTCGACATACCTGATAGGATAGATGAACCCTGCCTGAAGGAGCTTTTTGATTTCCTCATTAATCCTATCGGTCACTTCCTGGGACATTCTTTGGGGTGGTTGCTTGAACCGCCGAAATCCATCCTTGATGGGTAACTTGTGTTCAACTAACTTACTATCAAGTCTCAACATTTCTTCATAACTCCACGCAAAACAGTTTGAAAACTCGCTCAACAGCTTGACTACTTCTGCTTTGGATGCTAAATCTAGCAAACCACTAATGTAAACTGGCTAACGAACTTGTTTTGTCCCTAGATTGACTTCTTTTAGTAGATCCTGAACATCTGCCATAACATCATCCATTTTAATTAGTGCTAGCACCAAATCATCAAGCCAAATCTCAATATCTTGAGATGTCTCCTGCTCTTCCTCTAAGATGCACTCACCAGTATCTACTTCATTGCTTTCTTTTTTACCATTAATTCCTTGGACTTTGGCCACATAGGCCAAAATCCTAATGACGGCCTGATTTATGGCCATCCTTTGTTTTGCCGCTTGGTCGGCAACCATCAAAACTCCTTGTCTAGTAAGTCTAGGAATGGTTTCTCGTCAATTGTTTCCTGTTATGAAGAATTGTGTTCTCCTTTAACTTCTACTTGGATGGGCCCAGACCTACCATCATAAAACATGGCATCAGTTGCATTTGTTTAGGCTGTAAATGGTTTCCTATCGGCCTATACCCTTTATACGTTATTTCAATTCCAAAACATTAGAAACTGGTGTAAAGAAGATGACACACACCAATTGGTATGAATACAACCCCTTCATAAGACATTGTAGTTTGATTTGGACTCCACCACAAAGAAAGCAGTCATAGTGGTCTTCTTACCTACCGTCAATTCTACGGATAGGATCCCCCTAACAACCTTAATGTCTCTTGCAAAACTGCTTACCGATATATCAGTTGGTGTCAAATCCAAGTCAATTTTTTCCAACACTTTCAACATATTGTATGGGAGTATATTCAATACCGCTCCATTGCCCACCAACACCCTCCTAATAAGACAACCATTGATGTGGACTATTTTGTGTAAGGGGCATAAATGTTGGGTCATCTTTATAGCTGGTTTTAAAAAAATGACCCGTTACAGCATGATTTCTTCAGCCAAAAACGTGACCAATGGTGTTTCAACGAGCTTTTCTATCTCTCAAGCCTCATTGATAGTAGAGATTACCCCCCGGGCATCTCTTACGTCTTCTTCTATCTGTTATGGTTGTCCCGACCAAGCCTGGAACACTTTGGGTAGGGTATACATTATGTTACAATCTAGAGTGACCACTGGTAAATCTCCAAATTAGAGTACTTGAAAGAATTCATACTCCATACCTTCGGCTATATCTTCTGCATCTCCTATGGCCGGTACTTCAAATTTCTCTCCCAAATTCTCCAACAATCCCTCGACCGTTGTTTCCTTTTCTCCTTCATCGATCGTACATTCTCAGACCGATTACCTTCTTCGTTTTTGGTCTGTTTGTTTTTTTACCTCGAGTGTTAGAATACGTGCCCTTAAACCCCTTTCTTCTTGTTCAACCAAGATTCTTTTAGCCATCACCCTTTGTCTTTATAGCCTCCTCTTTTGGGTTTTTATGAGAGAAGGGAAATTTTGGGTGTTGGACTCGTGACCAATGGCCAATAAGTTTTTTTAACGGGATCACCATCCTAGGTCTGTTGGTAGGTAAACCATCCCTCCTAGGGTGAGGATGTGTCTTCCTTCTTGGAGCTATGGAATGGGCAAAGTGATAGTAGGAATTGAAAGGTCGGTCCCTAGGGCGCTGATCTCTTTGTATCCCATACCGAAAGGGTTAACCCTCATCCTCTATGGTCTAGTCCCTAGTCATGGTATGACCGTGGTTAGGATGAGAACAATACTCATGGTGAAAGGATTCATTTATAGGTCTTAATTCGGCCGAACATCTCTCACATAAGATGGGCTATTTATCCCGGGGCTCCATGCTTGGCTTACTTCCTTCTATCTTTCCTTCAGCCGAGAAGTTTGTTTTCTTGGTTGAAGTTTGTCCCAAATCAACATTAATTCTAGGGCTCCCATTAATCATGCCTTGCTTCCCTAGCTCTACCAACACAACATCAGCAAAAGTCGTGGTAAATGGGTTTTCATCAATACCCATTTTTTATTTTTCTTTTTATTTTTTGAAATTTTAACAGACCTTTGTCGATATTTTCCATAATGACATTCTTAAAAACCACACAATTGGCTATGGAATGGGTTCTTGACCCATGCCATTTACAAAATTCTCCATGCTTTAATTCATCAACACTAGGGATCCTGTGGCCCTCAATCAACCGGAAGAATTTTGCAACCAACAAATGGTCAAAAGCATCACTAGCTTTAGTTATATCAAAGGACTATGACTTTGTATTATGAAAATTTGTTCTCTTACCAGCCATATTCAGAGACTGATTTGGTTCTTTTCATCTTAATGTGGAGCAGGTGATTGGCTTGGTTGATATGACCTCACCATGTCCAACTTGTAGTTGGGATCCTGATAGTAAGTCCTCATTGAAGCATTAGACCACTGGTTTTCTTTTATCAACAACCATTCATATCGGGTTGCTCTGGCCGATAACTCGAATAGGTCCTCAAAATCCATTCCCTTAAACTTCTTTCTCACTTAAATGTTTAGGCTGTTCTGGACGAGTTTCATGAACTTCGGCTCTGGTGATGTGACCGAACAACAGTTTCTGGCCCTTTTAAACCGCACAATATATCTTTCGGCTGATTCTCCTTACAATTGGTATAGTTGAGACAAATCAACCATGGATACCTCAAGTTGGGATCTAAAAAACTGGGTATGGAACGTTTCCTCCATATCTTCCCAAGTTTCAATAAAATCGGGAGGAAGGTTTATATACCAAGCAAAGGCTACTTCGGTGAGGGAATTACCGAATAATTGGAGTTTTATATATCCATTGCCAAAAACTTCCCCACACTGCAGTGTGTAATAACCAATGTGTTCAACCGTGGACTGTTCTATTTCACCAGAAAATAAAATGAACTCTGGTATTTTGTATCTCCTTGGGACTTTGAAATGCCTGTCAATCCAACTAAGATACGGTTTCCTATATGGTGGTTGATGTACATTTTAGTGGTATTGACCATTTCTCAGACCAATTTCATGAATTCAGTCATATCCATCGGAATTTGGTCCTCCCTAGGGTGTTGGCAGACCAAAGGAGGGTTTAGAGCAAATTTTGGTTCCCTTGGTTGTTGATGGAACTGCCCCCAAGCATTTGGTCATTAAACAATGGGCTAGCAAAAGTTCAGCCATTACGACCATTGTTATAGAAATTGTTAGACCCATTGTTCCCATTCTACGTAGGTCCTTGAGTGTTTTGACCTACATTTTGGGTCCTTAGTGGTGGTGGTACACAAGATTAAGGGTTGGCATGGCTTTCTACCACTTTTTTCAGTGATTAATACCATGCTGTAAACCTTGCATACCACCCCTTAATTCATGCAACATGCTATCTTTTTAGCTTCTGGATTGCTTCTATCAAGGGGTCCTGGGCATCCCGGGAAGGTGAACCCTCCACATGTTGAGAATGTCGTTGTTTGGGAGAGGTCTTTGGTGGGGTTGGAGGTCCAACCCTAGAATTTCTGGGGGCTTGATTGTTTCATCTAGTTGGTGGCGCCATGTGTCCCACCGGACGTGCCAAAATTAGGTGTTGGCTGAAATATTGTTTGTGGGCATGTCAATGCCATGTGGGCATAGATTTTGGTCTTCCCTATGACCCCAGGCACTGAAGCAAACAACAGGCAGACTGAAAAGAGTTTTTTGGTCATCTATCTAGCCATCAATTTGAACAAAATCAAGTGATTTGGGAAAGGGGGGTATTGCCTTCCAAATGAGTTCTTACAACGAAGAATAATTCAACCACTTTTGACACCACGACTTAAATAATGAAACAATCAATTCCAGAAAGATAATTCATATGAAAATAGGAGTACTTACAGATTGCATGTTGATTAACCAATCGTACATCTTTATTGAATCATACCAATATTAGACAAAATGACTTGGAATCAACAAAGATATCAAACAATCTGAAAATACAAAAGACTTGGAAACATACTAAGACAATTTCCTAGGATGATACATCTCTATGGAGATGATCAGTGATAAACTAACAGATCTTGGACAATGAGACTAAGCTAAAGACAATTTGAATATTTTTTCTAGATGATCAAGTGATGTTTTTCTCTTTATAGGCTTTGTTATTTGTAGAACCTGATGTCCTTTGGTCATGGCCATGGTAGTTTTTTCCTCTTTGGAGCGCATCCAAGTGATCGTGATGAACCACGGCTTGGTCATGGCCTTTAACCATCTATTCACAATGGCTCACAGATGTTCTCCACTCTCCCTCTTCCTAAATTTCATTGGCCCCCTCTCTCCCTTTACTCACGATCCTAGGATCATGGTTGTTTGGGACTCAGGTTGATTTCCCTGGTTTTTCTCAACTGCTTGCCTACTTATCACGTGAAACATGGATAACAACTCTGCCCAATCAAAGTCTTCTTTGACTCAACTAATGTTGAGTAAGTAGTCTACCTCAGCCAATCTTTTATGCCGCAAATACAACCCTAACCTACTTATTTTGTGTTGGGTTCGTGTTGGGTTCACGGGTTATGTGGTAATTCGTGTTGATAGGTCAGATACGTGTTGTGTTAAGTTAAAGGTATACAACTATATGGATCAACCCGTACCCAACCCATTTATTAATTGTGTCAAAGTGGGTCAACTTGCTTTGACATGAACCACATTAACAATCAACCTTAACCCGCTTATTTGGTGTTGGGTTCTTGTTGGGTTTGTTAAGTTTATTGTATTGTCAATTCATAGATGTGTTGTATAGGCAATGGTTCTATGCAATTAAGAGTGTCTGAATCTGTAAAAAGTGTGAAGAACAAATAACCAAGCTCAAGCAATAACAGAATATGAAGAAGTTTCACAAGCCACTCAAAGTCAAACTCAGTCAAAGTGAAGAACTTCCAATGACAAAGGCAACTACACATGTATTGGAATAGGTAAAGACAAGCCATGACTTGTCCCAAAATTGGTTAAGTGCTCAAATTCCTCATATGGACCAAGGTTAGACCTATGAAGACCAAAAGTTCAATGTATGACCCTAGTCTAAGCCTCGAACCAAAACCAAGTTCTAACTATGTTGAAAGATATAAAAAATTCATTAAAATGATTCTGGCTAGGTTTTGAGCGTCCAAATGGGGACATTCGAGCGCTCGGCCTTGTTCAGTTTGGGAAACCCAAGGCTTCCCATTTCGAGCACTCAAAGAGGGCAATCCAAGCCATCGAATGACCCGAAATTGGAAACTCCCACTTTTGCAAGTTTGCAATGGCTAGTTTTTTTATCATTAAAATAGTGTCTTGGGGCTTGAAAATAGTTGTTTTTTACACTATAAATAGAGGTTTTAATCTCCATTAAGAGGAACTAATCTTATACAATTGATTAAGCTATTTTTAGGAGAGTTTTAAGCTTTGCAAAAAGCTTTTTATTCAATTCTATACGTATATCTTTATGTAAAGCAAAGCCACACAACTTTGGAGTACTTTTATTATATCTTGTTTACCAATTTGTGTTGAGAGTATAAAGACTTAATCTTTGAGTTTAATTGAGAGCCAATTTGTACCAAATCAATCTATAGCTTAAGGAACTCTCAAAATTGTGCACCATAATAACATTAGCTTAATAAGAGATTTGAGCATCACTACAACCAACTCTTCTACTACAATTTAATCTTCCATTGGAGTCATCGGAAATTAAAAGATTGAAGTCCACTGGAGCCACTGGACTAGAGCACTCGCCGAAGACATTGGGTGTAGAATCTTCCTTCATCAAAGCCATTGGAGGAAATTAGTAAGTTTGTCAATTTCCTTTTGTAATAGTTGTTTATATATTAATAAAAAATCAACTAAACTCGTATAGTGAGTCGTTCGATAGTGAACATAGGCTTGTGTGCCAAACCACTAAAAACAATTGCCTTTATTGTGTGGTTGTGCATTATATTGTTCTTTACTTTTAGCACACTTGCAGTGAAGTTTGACACTTTCACTTAAGTTTTATTTTTGCACAAACTCTAAAGTGGAACTAGTCGCCTTGCTCATACTCTATTATAGGCAACTGTAAGCAATGACGGAGCCTCATGGTGGTTAGCATATGCTTGCCAATCTACTTAAGTCAAAATTACTCTATATCAACTTAAGTACATTGTGGAAGATTTAGAACTGTAAGAACTTAAAGTGAAACTAAGATTGGTTTACTCGTTTGTAATTCTGCATTAATTTAGTAAACCAAATAATTTTTTAACAATAAAAGTCGGAATCACATTCACCCCTCCTCTAGGATTACTTGGAACTATAATTTCAGGGGTATGTTTATGTCAAGAAAAACTGGGCTAAACTGGCATTGCTGACTCAACAATCTAAATTCAAAATTAAAAGGAGAAGATTTGGTTGAATAAAAACCGTTAACCTTACTTGCACGGGATAAGGGTTAATGGCTTAGGAAAAACAGAGAGATAGGAAACTCACGATGGAGTCCCCTTTAGGGAATGATTTTGAGTGTATTAGAAATGGGATTAGATTTCCTTCTGTTATTTCGGTATTGTTATTTCAATATTCTACATACATGTGCACTACACTATAAACTATGAAAATTACTTAAATCAAATAAATGAAATACTTACTTGATTCGGATGATGAAACCTTCACTTAAGTAGATCAAGGCTAGTGTTAGACACTATGTCCTTAAGACAGATTCGTCCCTCGCACTGGTGCTAACG
>JAOXJP010227795.1:0-11239 GCA_025762735.1 Platanus orientalis | reverse complement strand
CGGTAATAGAGGTCTGTCCCAAAATAGACAATCATTCTCCTAAAAAAATGTATTAATTTAAGGCTTGTTAAATTATTCTAAAATAGTGATAATATATTTATAAGTGGTTTTTCTTCTAAGAAAACACAATTAATTGTATAAGGAATAAAAATAATAAATTTAATAAATTAAGCCTCACGGGGCTCACTAACGTTTAGGTATTAAAGGTTGGCATGCCATATAAGACAACACCATCTATTTCAAGAGAAATTTGACTAATCTGAATAACAAATAAAAGCTAACATAAATGGAACCCGTTAACATGGGTTTTCTAATGCCTAAACTATTATAGGTGTTTACCAATAATGTAACACCATGTGTAAGAAATGAAAACAAATCAAATTTAATAAAAGTAAATAAAAAATATTAAATATGAAACAGAAAATACAACAATTTCCCCACATGATTCATATTCAATAAAAGTTTGTCTGAAATTAAAGTGAAGAGCTAAGATTCCTTTGTGTTGATGTCTTTTGAACTTGAATCAATACTTAGGATAATCAAGATAGGGTTTAAAGAATTTTGGTATAATAAGTTACATGAATCAGAATTCTTTTAAACAAACCAACCATACTTGACATCTAAACCTCAGCCCTAAGTTGTTGAATATTCTCAGTTTAGTGCTTTACAACCAAGTGCACCACCTAGATTCTCATGAGTGCTTCAAAGAACTTAATTCAAGTTCTCATAAGAAGTGACTCCACCCCCACACTCATATAGGTGAGTCTATCAAGTGTGCATTAAAACTGGAACAGACCACGTATAATGGATATAAACTCATTAAGAGTTATAACTCATCCTTATATCAATTGCAATTAGCACTATAATTACTATAAGAATGGAACACAAGTGATAGTACTACATGCAGACTCTATAGTGACTTGTTCCTATCCATTTTTTTATTTAAATTATATAACTTACAAACATAATCCTTAGTTTAGGAACACAAGATTCAATCTTGAACTCATATTGAATAATATTTTGCTTGATAATTCACAATTAGTTGTTATTTTTGTTCTCGTGAACAAGTATAGTGGTTTAAAAGCTATAAATTGATTGAATCTCAAGATTTATAAGGGTAACTTAAGTTCAAGAATGCAGGCATGCTTACAATCATATGTAGCAATCCAAATTAAAAATAATTATAAACTTCTAATGATTTAAGTATTCCTATATAGGATAAATTAGGTTTAATATTGTTAGAAAATTAAATTATTAAAATTTTATTTTATTTTAAATATTAATCTTAAACAACGAAAAAAAATTCTCAAGTTGTACAATAATAACTCAAATATATAGCCCACAGATTATAGTAATAATTACGAAATCATTCATAATTTTATAAAATTACCTGAGAAATTTAGACCGAGGAGTGTCTACGACACTATCCTTAAGCCTAATTTCATGTCCACTTTTTTTATCTTCCTCGATGTGAAGGATTGCAGACGATCAAGCTCTAGTATTCAATGGTCACCTAATATCATCATTGCTATTATCACACTTGATAGCAACAGCCACGCAAATATTCAACAGAGCCAAATCCCAGATAAATAAGACAAATCAAATCTAATAAAAGTATATTAAAAAATATATATTGAATACTAATAAAAAAAAATACAATAGTATCAAACAAATCCATGTTACAAAATTGATGCATTACCAAACCCATAGGATTGTAAAATGCTTTTTTGTGTTTACATAAGGACCGTAATGAAGAATTTCAGAGTCTTGATGAAGAGGATTGCAAAGAAGCTTTCTAAAAATATGAAAACTCTTCTTAAAGGTGGATTTTGTTAAGCTTAAATGTGTAAGAATTTAGCACATTAATTGTGTAGATCTGGCATCCAAAAATAAAGGGCAACTTTTGCACAAAAGTGCTTCTAAAATACAAACTTCTTGTTCCTTCACCAAGACTTAATTCTCCAAGAATATTTTCCAAACTCTCAAGATATATGGGGCCTAGGTAGTGTTTGAGACATGTGAAAGGTAGTGGGGGGGGGGGCAGGTAAAGCGTTAAAATCCTTTCCTTATCACTCCCCTTAAGCTAGAGGGCATAGGAGGCTGTTTTTCAAGCTTGATCTGCAAAACATGAAAAAAGTCCTTAGACAAGGCATTCATGAAGATATTTGCAATTTGAGAAGTAAAAGGAACATAACAAGTGAAAAGAAAACCAATTGCAACCTTCTCACAAGCAAAATTTAAATCTAATTCGAAATGTTTTGTGCGGGCATGAAACACCAGATTTACAGTCATAGGAAGAACACTAGTGTTATCTAAAAATAAAACTAGATGATTATGTAAGCGAACACCAATATCACAAAAGAGATGAGTAATCTATGTAAGCTTAGTGGTAGTGGAAGACATCAAATGATATTTTGCTTTTGCACTAGAACAAGAGATAGTCGCTTGTTTCTTCAAATCCCAAGAAATATAATTTATACCCAAATAAACACAATAACCCGTGGTCGAATGACAAATATCAAGAAATCCAGCTCAATCAGCAACAAAAATAAAATCATATAGATTAAAAAATGAACAAGAAAGTAGATGGATTCCATAATCCAAGATACCCTATAAATAACACGAAATATGCTTAATAACCTGAAAATGAGGCATCCTAGGTTTATGCGTAAACTAGCATACCAAATTAACTGTAAGAGATAGATCTGGCTAGGTAAGAGTAAGATATTGAAGAGCACCCACAATGCTACGAAAGTAGTGGCATCGACCATGGTCTAACAATGGTATAAAGATTATGCTTTTGAGAAAGAGGAGTGCTAATAGGTTTACAACCATGCATACAAGTATTGGAAAGAATTTCACGAGCATTTTTTTTTTTTTGGAGGCAGAAAAAGACCACCAAAAAAGGAAAGAACTTTAGTAAATAAGAAATAAGTGAGAGTACCAAGGTATTTTATAGAAAACTCAAAGCTAAGATGTGAGATTAGATAAGACAAAAAAAAGAAGTATTACTGATAACAATAATATCACCACCATAAATCAATAATAAAATGAATACTTCATTTGAACGAAAGATAAACAAAGGAGAGCCAATTTTACTATAAAAGAAACTAATATGAAGAAGAAATTAACTAAAACAATTAAACCAAGCTCGAGGAGTTTGTTTGATACTACATATTGCTTTATAGAGGTAACAAACATGATTAGGAAATTGAAAAAAAAAAAAAAAAAAAGGTGACTGTTCCAAATAGAATACTTTCTTGAGACACCCATATAAAAAGGTATATTTTATACCAAGTTGTCTAATAGACCATCCATGGACTATAGCAACATAAAGTACTAAATGAATTATGGTATGCTTTTTCATAGGACTAGAAGTCACATCAAAATCAACCACCTCACTTTAAAGCTTTCGATAAAGCCATTTGACTTGAGCTTAGTTTTAAAAACTCAGCGAGATCATACCACATTCATGTCAGGTTGTTGAGGTACTAACTCACAAGTGTTGTTCCATTTCAAAGTTGTAAGCTCTTAATTCATAGCAATCACCTAATGTGGACTTTGAAGTGTAGATTAACACTATTTGGTTCAACTATATCAGTGAGCTGTAAGGTAAGAAGTGCTTACTGATCACACACATTTTCCTTGTAATCATGGGGTGTATATTAGTAGTTGATGCTAATGATAGGGAGCGAATTGAAGTTGAAGGTGTAATAACCACAAATAAATCCATGTAGAGATTTATTGGTAGGGTGGGCAAATCAGCGGATATGACGACTCTAGGGGTAGTTAAACCAATAGTGGTTGTTGAATCTCTATCATCTAGCATAAGAAAACAATCAATAGGAACATAAACATTAATAGCAAACTTGTCTTCAACATCTGTAATAGGAGCATTATTTTCAGATAACATAAAATTGTGGCATCGTGGAGGGAATTTTATTGGCAACATCTTAAAGAGATGTTTCATAAGTAGGAAAAATAATAGTGACCAACTGAGGTGGTACTAATGGTGAATTGTTACAAAAACCGTAGAGGTAGCCTTTTGGGGCTAAAATAACCATTTGCAAAGTATGGATATGTAGATATATTTCTAATAACCTAAGATGAGATAAACAACAATTTTGGATCTATATAAGAAAAAAAATTCTCATAAAAACAACTATAACCCTTGTGAGTTGGACTATATCCAATAAAAATGCTAGGATAAGATTTTGGACTAAACTTATTCTTGAAATAATCCCTCAGGTAAGGAAAACATCTACACTAAAAAACTTTCAATAAGAAGTAATCTAAATTAACACCATACAACTTGAAAAATGGAGTCTCCATCTTGAGAATTGAGGAAGGTAGACGAATTGTAAGATGCACTGCATTCATAAAAGCTTCAATCTATAAATTTTTAGGTAACTAAGCATGAACGAGCATAGTAAATATTGTTTCAACAATATGCCTATTAATCTATTTTACCACCCTGTTTTGTTTCAATGTTCCTAGAAAAGAAATATTTCTCACAATTTCACATTAATCTAAATGATTCAAAAAGATGTTCAATTCAAATTCTTCCCCTCCATCACACTAAAAAATTTTGATTTTATGTCCAAATTGATCTTCCACTATCTTTTAAAATTTAAGACAATATTAAAGGAGTAAGATTTATTTAAATAAAAATAACATAATATTTAAAATTTTGTATTGACGGAACTAGGGTTTGTCCCCGCAAATCACAATGAATCTTGACCAATGAAACAATTGTAATTTTATTATTTATTGAAAAAGGAAGATGACAACTCTTTCCCATCAAACAATTACTACAAGCTTAATAAGTTTTCAACTAACTAGAAACATCAATACTTTTGTTCGAGTTTAGGACATTAAAAAGCTTGGAATTGGGATGTCCAAGCCTTTGATGTCAAATATACTGGTGCCTTGCCAGACTTTATTGCTGCTAATGCTGCATTGTTCCCTCTTTATTTTATGCATATAGATCTCATTGTTTGCATTCCATAGCCAAAATTTGTCTAGTTATTTTTTCATTTATGTTGAAACTAGAAGAACAAAATTCAATGGTACCTAAGTGATCCTATGTTAATTGATTAAATGATAATAAATTCTTCTTAATCTTAAGAACAACTAGTACATTATTAATATCTAACTTTCTATCAGAAGAGTGCAATGTGGTATTACCAATGTGAAAAAATTTTAAATGACTTCCATGATCCATAATAACATTATAATGCCTATTATAAAAGTCTTTTCCTTATCACTTAACCATCCCTTCTTTCATATCTCAGCTCTCAATTCCCATTTCAATAAAACGTTAACCCTCTCCATCTTCAATGAGCCAAGGTGGGGATCCATTTCTAACATTTTGTTGGGTGACGAATCCTTCTTCCCAAACTCTTAGTCCTGTTGCTTTGTAGCATTTCAGCTCAGCAATCTACTCTTCCTTCCAAGTATATATTCTTATCTTGTCAATCTAATTACAGTCACTTTTGGTTGTCCAGCAAGGTGCTACACTTTTATATCAAAAAAAAAAAAAAAAAACCAGGTACTACACATAATAAGATCATACATTGGGGGATTCACATATCAAGCACTTACTGTTTGTTTTATAAATCTTATTTCTGCTTTATCGAGTGATTCAATCATTAAAAATTTGTGGGTCTACTACTTTCCCAAATCTGAATAAGTTCCCCTAGAACTCCTTCTTATTTAGATAAGTCCCTAGAACTCCTTGGATCAACTGTCTGCCGAAATCAGTTACTTCTTCGAAATGTTAAAAAGGATAATTACTTGGTAATTGATTATCGTTGTGGTACGTATGTGACTATGTGTATTACTTTGTGTGTGAAACTTCTCAATTTTGAATCTCGTAAGAATCTATTTTAGATAGTTTTAGCTTATCTATTAGTCTAATCAAGCTCAACTGAACCTACCCTCAACCCAAGCAGAGTTAGGAATCAACTACATTAGATTTAGGTTGAGCACCTCTGGTTGGGTTAGGTTATGAGTTGACCTTTCCATTCCTTTGGTCTCAGTTGCACCCATAGCTGGAAAAAAAATTGATAGTCTCATCTATATTAGATTATTCTAAGAATTATGGGGAAGTTTGCAACCATATGGAAATGAAATCATCCAACTATGCTAAATGTAGCATTTGAAGGCAGAAGGCATCTTTTAAAATGGAATCATCAACGATAGAATGAGTTTCATTTATTGAAACTATTAACAACCTTCATTCTGATCGGATTTGTGTCTTCCAACGGCCCATTCAAGTGCTATTAAAACCAAACTGGGATGGTTTTCATGTGTTTCAGGGCCCTTTAGTTTGTAGGCTTTAAATGTTGCACAACTCTCTCGTTTTCTTAGTTTATGGCATACCCACGTTTGATTATTAAGGCATTGAATTAAATAACGAAAGTCAATTATATAGCAACTCTCTCGATTTGTTGATTAAGTCCTTGATTTCAATTATTTCAATTGTTAATTCATTTCAATTAAAAAATAAAGTCAATAATGCTGCAATTCCTTTCCAGATCAATCAAGGTTCGTTGCTTCACTACTTGATTCCACTTGTATATGCATTTCAATTAGAAAAGAAAGTCAATTATGTAGGTACCATAGAGGCCAGATTGGTGAAGCTTTGTTGATTGTTATTGCGTTTCATTTAATTAAAAAGTCAATTATGTAGCAGTTCTTCGTGTCCAGATCAATCAACAAGTGGCTGGTTTTTTTCTTCTTAATTATTATTTCACATGAATATTTGCAAGTGTGATTCATGGGTTGCGTTGTGATTAAAGTACCCTTCTTTAATGACCAAGATTTTCAGTAGCATCCGTTAACAAATATTGTTTCCATTCAATGAACCAGATTGAGAAACATATCCCGGTAACCAAATAAATCATGTTGAAGTAATCTCTGAATAGTCCATACATCCCCAACTTGCGAATTATGTGGTATAGGATGATGGGGAACCATGAATTTTACCCACTCAGATCCATCAAAAACTTGCCGTAGTGCTCCTAAGCTATAAAAAAAAAGTTCTTTTAGAATGCTATTATATATCTGGGTATGTATAAAATCTCCGAACCCCCCCTCTCCCCCTTTTGACTTAATTTGCAAGTATCCCATTTCTTTTTCCTTTTATTTTTACACTGGTTGAACTTAACAACCAAATATTCCTAGCTTGATTTTTTTATTATAGCCCCTACTGAGAATCAAGCAAATCTATGATACAAAATTTATGCATTACCAAACCCAAGTAATTGTAAATTAAAAACGTGCGTAGACTATTCTTCTGAAGCCATTGCCACTTGTCTTTACTCTCTCTCTCTCTCTCTCTCACACACACACACACACACACACAAATTAATCTACATCAAATATATATATATATAATCATTTGATGTAGATTAATAGATAAATTATAGTAATGTGGAGGGCCAAAAACTTCCACCACTCCCAAAGAGACGCGTGGCACTATTAGGCTGAGTCAACCCAAAACTAGGCTAAATGCAACCCGGACCAAGGAATACAGGTCCAGACCTCCACGAGGGACAAAATCATCTTCTAAAGACGTTCAACATGTCAACACATGCAAGAGTACGTAGAACACGTCAAACATTCAATGGTCTATGCTCAAAAGCTCAAAAGCATAACAGACCTTATTTTTTGAGGCTAGGATCCTCATCCAGATCCGATTCACTCTTGAAGCTTATCTTCAAAACCCATACAAATACTTCATAAAGAACAAGTCAAAGGGAATTAATATGATCAGGTTCTAACCTCCCATGATCACCGGGAACAATCCTAAAACAGTTGGGTTGTAAATTCCATGAATGAAGGGATAAAGGTCCATCAAACTCTATAAAAAAAAAGACACGGCATCCATCCTTCAGGTAAGAGAACAAAGTTTGAACAAATCATCTACCTGTTTCCACTAAAACCCTGTTAAATTGATCATCGAAGGTCCTTTAGCAGGTAATATACCGATGTGAGAACGACCAGAGAATGCTTCAAGTTCTGTTTGATCTCTATCTCTGATAAAAGAAAATCAACAAAAGAAGGATCATAGTTTGGTGCATTTGTGGAAATATTTGCAACAAAAAGCTAAGCCAAAGCTCTCACAATGGCCTCATGATGAAGAACCACTTGGAACAACGAAAATATCACCCTTGAAGAGACAAACTATAATATCCCGCAATGCCTTAGAAGGGTAAAAAAATAATTTTGTATATTTATGGGTAAAATGGTCTTTTCACATATTTCGACAGACCATAGAGTGGTTTAAAAAACCTTGGAACCAAGTTAGAAGTGTTACTCCCAAATTCGACATTGAGCCTGTCAAGCTCGAATGTTGCCTCAAGTGCGTGATTGGTGTAACTTCATGGGCACACCTGTACCAATTCCCAGAGAACTGGAGTACAAACCATATGTCATTAGAAAGTTTTTCGAGTCTACTTCCTAAAGCCTCAAACCGTTTGTAATTTGAAGTTTTATAGAGAAAGTTATGGCCATTTTTTCACGAGGTGTCTGTGCTAAAAATTCAGAAGACACGGGTCATGACATGTCACACAAGGGTCATGGTATAATCGGTTATGAATATGGTAATCGGTTACAAATATGGTAATCGGTTACAAGTGTAATCGGTTATGAATATGGTAATCAGTTACAAAACCTCATAATTGGTTATACTTATGGGGCGCAGTCCTTAGGAATTTTTCGAGGAACTCATAATTGGTCACGAATATGGTAATCAGTTACGAATATGGTAATCGGTTATGAATATGTGTTGGGGTATGAGACCAAAAATCCGGCCTGTATGGGGGAGAGACCCCATGTGTGTTACCTCAATAAGCTTTGCGATGTAAGTCGAGGTCCCACATTTGAGGGACCCGTGGGCCCTAGTGCTGAGAGTGGAGTGACTGGTAAGAATCCAAAGCCTTGAAAGGGTTTTGCCTCCCTTTTTAGACACTAATTGATTTTTAGCTAAGATGAAAAACCCCAATCCTGACAAGTGCTATTAGAGCCATGGTTAGGGATTTGAGTCACTCGATGTGGTTATGGGGGGATTATTGGGGTATGGGACCCACAATCCAGTGCATGTGGGGGGGGATCCCATGCGTGCTACCCTAGTAAGCTCTACAGCGTAAATTAGTGTCCCACATATGGGGGGACTCATAGGCCTTAGTGCCGACAATGGAGTGACTGCCATGAATCTAAAGCCTTAAAAGGTTTTCAGCTCCCTTTTTGGACACCAATTGGTTTTTAGCTAATATGGCAAACCCTGGTCCTAACAAGTGCTATCAGAGCCAAGGTCATGGGTTTGAGTCACCCCGCGTGGTTATAGGGGGGATTATTGGGGTATGGGACCCACAATCTAGTGCATGTGGTGGGGACCCCATGTTAGGGCTGTCAACTATCCGATTTTTATCCGATATCCGATTTGTGTTCGATTCGAAAAAAGCAAATACGGATTCATCAATATCCAATTTGTTTAAATATCCGATTCGAAAAGTAAATATCCATAAATAAACGAATCAAATACAGATGTACCTTCATCCGTTCCGAAAAATATCCATCCGAAAAAATATTTGTAAACATATATATATATATATATATATATTATAGTATAATATAATATTAATATTATAAAATATGTTACATACTAATTTTTTTTATAAAATATGTCATATAATATATAAAATTAAATATAGAACTAAATAGGTTACATATGAAACATATCAATAAGGTTATAACTTATAATTGTATTTTAATATATCATATTTATATTAAGGATATTATAGTAAAAATACCAAAATAAGTTCAAACCCTAAACCTAACAATCATTTCATTTCATGCAAAGGAAAATGAGAGACAGAAGAAGCGAGAGCTGGAGAAGAGTAATCATCTCTCCATTGAGGGATGATGGAAATGAGATACAGAGAAGGTGAGAGATGAAGAGGAGTGAGGATCAGTTCATCATCAAAGAGTAGAACTGCACCTCGACAGTGATGATTAGACGAGGATAATGGCAACAGAATAGTAGCAGTGGTGACGGGCGACAACATCGACGACAACAATGAGGTGAGTTCTATATTAATTTTTTTTTTTTATTTTCACTCTTCATCTCCTTCTTTCTTATTTTTATTTTTTTTTATTTTTTTGTTTTTTGCAATCTGATAATGGAATTTTGTTGCATTTTCAATTTGTTATGAAGAAATTGTTTGTTTAAATTTCATGAGTGATCTGGTTTTTTCTTTTTTTTTTTTAGATTTTTCGAATATTCGGATTCATATCTGATATTCGATTTACTTATATGAATTCAAATTTGAAATATTTTCTTGAATATTTGTCGAATAACAATTTGAATACAAATATATATAAACCTAAACGAATTTTTATGTCATATAATGTATATATTAAAGAACTAAAATTTAATGAATTTTTATGCATATTGATGGTTAACATTTAGAAGGCGGGCCTTGGTGCATTGGTAAGGTTGCTCCATTATGACCTGGGCGTTACGAGTTCGACAACCTCTCTGTTTGCAGGGGTAAGGTTGTGTACACCTTACCCTCCCTAGACCCCACAGTGGAGAGAGCCTCATGCACTAGGACTACCCTTTTTTATGGTTAACATTTAAAAGTTTTCAGTAAAATATATAATTTTTAATCAATTGTTATTATAAAAATTTTACATATTAAATTAATAGAGATTTTGTAATTTTTTTTAATTTAAATTACTTCTAAAAATTTTAACTCCAACTAAAAAGGTAAAATATATTCATATTTAAAAGTATTTAGGTATTAACTAATCAATTCATTAAGATACTAACCTAAATTTATAAAAAAAAAAATTAAAGTGTTAAGTTATTATTTAATAAAATTTTATAAATATTAATGTAATAAGATATAAAGTTAATTAAGTATTAAGATATTAGGATATAAATGATAATAACAAAATATTATTAGTTGGGTATTCTATTTTGAATTTATTATTATATTAAGTAATTGCAATAAATAATTATTATTAATTGGAGTAAGGTGTATCATGATTGATATACCTCATAGTAACTAGCTTCAAATTTATATAATTTCAAGTGAGATCTTATTAGGACCAATTATTTGGAATCTAACTAGTATAGTGATGAAATGAGGGCATTTATGGTAAATATGTATGAAAGAGCCCTAACGATGAAAGAGCCATAAAGAGGCCAGCACCTGTCTCTTATACA
>JAOXJP010227794.1:0-11239 GCA_025762735.1 Platanus orientalis | reverse complement strand
AGCTTTACTTGAATCTATAGATCTGTCCAGATTTGTCTCCACGTGTAGCACATAGATTAGTCCATTTATCCTGCATCTCTCTCTCTCTCTCTCTCTCTCTCTCTCTCTCTCACACACACACACATACATACATACATACATACACGTACATATATAAGTCACTGCCAAGGCAGCAGTAATAACAAATCTCCTTTCTCTAGTGCTGTAAAGACGGTCACCAAGGCAACTAGGCCATTGTGTAGCTTTCTGCTTGAGCACCTAGGCGACTGAGCTAGGCATGAATCTGGACCACACGATCTCCTTGTTTAGTTTAAGCTTCAGATTATATATATAGTCTCGTATGAGTAATAGTACAGAGAAATAGTTTAGTTATTTACTCTATACATATCAAATAATACACATCAATACCTAGAATTTTATTCATAAAAAAGTACATATTTTAGTATATAATCCAAAAGTTTACTTTGGGCCTTCAGGGTTTTTTCTTGTATTTGGGATTCAGTTGTTCAAGTAATTCATACATATGACAATTTAATGAAATGTTTGAAATTAGTTTGGTTTCTTGATAGCTTTTTTTCCTAGCTGTCAAGTGATTTTTGTAAACATCTGTGGAATTTCTTTCTTTGTTTCTTTTCTGGATAACGCAGCAGACATGTTTGTGACTGAATATGATGGATTAGAATAGGGAGCTTTCACATATTGCATAAAGTACTACAGTTTTGGTTTTTTCCCTAAACCAGGTGAGGCCCAAGTGAACAGGCAGGCTGATACAGGACAACCTTAAGAGGCTGTAGTTTCCTGCAGGTAATGGGCCCACAATTGACTAGAAGTAGTCACCAATCAGATCTATCATAAGGCAGCACGTGTAGGGCTGAATATTGTCTAATTAACCAAATAGAATTTTAGAAAAGAGAACCTATTGAACAATCATACAATTCAGGCTGGAAACTCTGCTTAAAGTTATCCGTTTGATTTGAAATTTTGCAGGTTAGCAAGCATGATGGTACCCCGCGAGTCACGCAAAACACATCCATAGCCAACCGGACCCGGATGGAGTATCCAATGCCAATCATGCTGAATTCATTGGGCTGCTTGAAGGTTTAAGGATGCTAAAGTGCAAGGGTTTGAAAGAGTGCACCATTGAAGGGGACTCCAAGACTGTTATTAGTTGTGGAAAGGGGGAAAGTAAGGGGTCGTGGAAGCTGTCCCACTTCATTCCCGAGATCAGAGTCCTACTGGAGGATGTCAAGGCAGTTCTTCAGCAGGTTTCATTCCCAAAACTCGGTTGTGGATTGTCTTGCAAAATGGTGTGCCCGGCAGCAAGAGGGGTTTGTGGGTGATCATATCCCAGAGTGAGGATGTAGGCTTTTTGTGTTTTTTGGGTTGTCTTGGCAGCTTCTTGCTGCCCTCTTTGTTTTGCTGTTCTTTTTTTTTCCTTTCTGCTTGTATTTCTCTCTTTTCCAATAAAGTTACTAGTTATTCATCAAAAAAATAAAAAGTAGCCCCTTGAATGTAGAATATCCCCACCAAATTTCAGACTAATTAGAAAGGCTTAGGTTAGCCAAAATTTGAAAACTCTGGTGCTGGTTCAGAATTCTAGCACAGTAGAATGTGTAAAACAGACCACAAAATATGGGATTAATGAAGCCAAAAGACTATAAACAACAAAAGGAATATATGTGATGATTCCAGCAGAGTGTATGACTGATTAGAATCAAAAGAATAAGAGAATGCCCAAGCTGAATACATGTGGAATGATTTATACCAAAGACAGATGAACATAGTCCAGAATTCTAAAAGAACACACACACAACTCAAATTTAATAAGCTGAAGCAATACTTATCTGAATGCAAGTATGATGGCTGAAACTGGAAGAATAAAAAAAAAAAAGGGAAAACCCAGTGCACGAGGCTCCCGCTAACGCGGGGTCTGGGGAGGGCAAGATGTACACAGCCTTCCCCATTTCTGGAGACTGTTTCCGTGACTCAAACCCGCGCCATCAGGGACGCTAACTGTAAGCCTTACTGTTGGGCCAAGCCATATGTCAAACACTTGATGGAGATTAAAATGCACATATTACTAATAAAAACATGGTAGAACAACCAAGAAATCCTACTTCCCACACTCCAACATAAAGGAAGGGAAGATGACAGATTTTCTCCAAAAAAAAAAACGTCAATCTTCTATTCAATATTCCACCCCAAAGCGAGTGAGCTGGTTTCTTATATAGAGTAAATCAATTCATAAATAGAACACCCCCCCCCCGCCACATGGACCCTTTAGATAGTTGCTAAACACTTACCAAAGACTTAACAATACCATATAAAAAGAAAGGAACCCTATAATTGAGCCAAGTACTACTAAACTAAATAAAATAAAATCTAATAAGAAACTAAGATGACAGTTGCATGAACCTAAAAACCTTTAAAAAAATTTTAAAAAAATACTAAAGAAACATCATCCTTGTCATACACTGATACCCATTTAGTATTTTGGTCATAACTCTCCCAAATCACATCAAGCAAAATCTTGGTCCTATTGAAGGGTAATTTAAAAGCCTTTCTAATACTACCAAAATCTAGCTAGAAGGGAAAGTTTTGACCTCTAAAATTTTGGGCTAAAAGTGATTTATGGAATTACAACTCCAAATAAATAAAAACCTAATAAGCTCAAACTGAACTCTTAGTGGACCTCACTTGATCACCCATGATCATCTAATTTCTTATTGATGATCCTGGATGCTCCAGCATCACATGCTCATCGCCTAGGTGATAACTGCATAAGGTACAAGTGTACGACTGTGAAAATAGGATGGAATATAATAGACAGGATTCATTTAGTATTTCACTTTTTTTTTCTTTTATTGGGCTGCTCAGTTCACTTGGCAAGGTCCAAAGCGAATAGCTAGGCACATCATTTTCATTCTATTATTATTTTGGTGGTCAAGTGGCTGAACATCCAGATAACTGGTTCAGTCTTGTTTTGAGAGTGATCCCAAGCCAATGGCTAAACCTTGGGTATGGTCCATTTCTGGGTTGGCCAATCCAGTCATCTGGTCCAGTCTGAATATTTACACTGAGCCTATGCATTATAATATACTGTTACATGGCTATGTTTGAACTTTGACCATCCTGAACTCAACCGGAAAACTTTGACTATATAATAGCAAATAATTTTTATAGATACGATATGTCCATGACTATGTGCATGTTCCAATACTCTCTATACAATGTCACTAAGTATTTCCTTAATTATATGGCTGTAGTCAAGGAGACCCTTAGAAAGGCTTCTTTAATGAATGCTGCACTAGGTTGATTTTTGTGCCCACATTCAATCATCCAACTGACATAGAAAGCAAGGAAGCATCTTTATTCATATCTTTATTTATTATCCACATTAGTGGATGTCAGATTTTGCATGAAATTTGTGCCCACGTTCAATCATCCAACTAATTGTAATAAGCAAGGAAGCATTTTTATTCATATCCTTATTTTATATCCACATTTGGACAGGCCAGATTTTTCATGCAATATTTTCTTATATTGTAAATAAAATGCACAAAGGATGAACAAGGGGGGACAACAACAAGTTCAGTTTACATACTCTGTAGATGTGCGTAGCAATTCATACACCATATCCGTCTGCAACATTAAGAATCACAACATAGGTCAGACATAGTATAACTCAAACACAGTTAATGTATGTGTGCACAGGTGCCAAAATATATATAGAAGCACTTCAATAGAGAGGTTAAAAAAAGTTCACCTGCAAAACATTTGGCAAGTTTAGTCTTTGTGCAAGTTGGGTGGCGATGGTCGACTTCCCAACACAGGCAGTTCCACATACAAGAATTACCAATGGTACTCTTTGGTGGTGAAATCTAATAGGGTGACATGGAAAACAGCATTAGAAAGAGCATCCCATAGACCTCTTTCCTAAAAATACAAATACCGTCAATGCACTAAAAGTGCATGCCTCATAGTAACACATGTTACCAGGCAATAAATAAAATAAAAAGGAATAACATACACTTTGCATGTTAATTCAACGAAGGAGACAAGGTCTTATATTGAAACATTATAAACAAGTGGATGGATCCACTGATCCGATGCACGATATTAGGGAGGTGAGGTCCTGGCATCTATTATAAACTCCTCAATCATTCAATTGGATGCCTAGGTCAGCCAAGTAGCCAACACCTTACCGGATAACCTTGCCAAGGGAAAGGGGCCTCTAAATCAGAATTATTTTGTGGGCCATCAATACCAGTGTAACCTTGCTATATTGCTTTGCTTCTGGGTTTTGGGTACCTTAAACTCGGTCGACGTATAAGGTTTCGTACTCCTTTTCTTACCCTTTTTTTTAACATCAGAAAACCATTTGCAATATCTCCCCCACCCCCAAAACATTAAAAAAAAAAATGAAATATGAAAGACAATACTGAACCACCAATGCATGACTTCAAGGCCCTTGTAACTACTAAGTGCGAACCAATGACTACTAGAATAACGAACAAGGTTTTGGTACCGTCAAGAAACACTTGAGAGGTATCCATAGAATACATGTTTCAGGCAGGCAAGCAATTCTGGAATCATACAAACCGGTATTCACATCCAGCAAATGTTAATACATCTTCTGGTACAGTTGAGACTACCATGCTAGCTCAGCAGAGTCATCAGAGATTTATTGATTGGAAAACATCGTGAGCTTAATTAAATTAGCCATGGATTTACATTTCTAGGAGCTTGATCTTTCTTTTTAATTAGTCAAGGAAAAATAACTACCACAGAATAGAAAGAAAGTTTCCCACATCACATTTGAAAAAAAAGGCCTTATCCCAACATACAGAAACGACACATGGAAGAAGAAAACGTGTAATAGTTGGGAATGGAAGTTCAAAGCCATCAATGCCATCTAAAGGAGCCACATTCACGTGTATAAATATTTATTTAAGTCTTACTGTTTCCTACGAAATTTTTCCATTTCCACAAATACTTATGTGAAATTTACCAGAAAACTAAACGTGGCAACATCTGTATTCATAAACTGATTTTTATTATTTAGAAATACTAAAAAATAAGTTATTTTAGGGGTAACTATATAACTGTAAGATAAATATGTACTGGGGAGTTAAATACATATGCTTGCCAAAATTTATTAGATATAACAAATGGCATAAAGACATTTATAATCAGAATTTTCTAACTGAGACCAGTAGGTACATATTGCCACTATGGAGAAGGCAACTTCAAGCTACATCATAGGCTTATGAGGTATTCATTCCTCATGTGAGCTTCTGTCTGGTTCTGATAAAACCTTCTCTCCCCTCCACTGGTCTTTCTCTTGAAGAGACGATATTCATAGCCTTCTTTCCCTCTGCTCCTCCAGTCAGAGGTCATAATAGCCAAAATTGACAATGAATTCCCTCCTCTAGTTTTACTGGGAAAAAAATCCCTCCTCTAGTTTCAAAATGAATTGACTCTGCTTCAGTCCGAGCTAGGCAGCTGCCGGGCAAAGAAAGGGGGCAGGCAGGTCCATGGTGAGACGTTCTTCTTTCGAAGCGTTTTGCCGAAAGAGTGAGGGTGCCTTCTGTGTTGGGAGCATTTCCTTTCAAATGACAACTGCCTCTTCCTGCTGCAGGGGCATTGCATAAAACCAATATATAATTTACACTAATTAACTAAAATACCATTAATACTGAGCACTGGTATGTGTACTCTGACTTTTAAAGTCTCAGATGAGTGCATCAGCATGCAACATTTGTTATAATGCTTACTTTTCGTATCCCAAATAATTATGGTATTATAGTGAGTTCTCATGCTTTCCCTAAAATACCAAAGCATGTTTTGAGGCAATACCACATAACAGCTGTTGATTGTTTATCCAGACATGTGTGTCAACTAGCCCATGTGAAGACAACTAGTTTGTGCTCCCACATGAGAGGGGACGTGATTGATCATTGCGGACCTACAGATCAAGTGGAGGGTCCTCACTTCATAGGAAGCATGTCGATTGTGGTTCTTAAAGCAAGCTACATGACCTGATTGGAGGCTGGGAATCAAGCTATGAAAGACTGCCCAATACTCAACCACACATGTGCCTACAAGGGGGTTATTCGAGTGGAACCAATGTAAAGCCGCTGAAGCATCACCACATCGACCCACGTGAAGCTGCACAGCCAACCCAAATGAATCAATCAGCCTACTCAATCCAGCTCCTGGTCATTGGATGTGAGCACATGTAATTTGAGATTTTATTATTTTGCTTCTGGTATAATTAGAACTTAATTCTATTTTAGTTATTTGGATTAAACTGGAAAAGGCTCGTGGGACACATTTACTTGTAAGTGGAAAGCCTGGGATTGGTTCATGCAAATAAATGTCTATTTGTTGGGATGAGAAGTCTGGCCTTGTTATTGGGTTTTAATTTCTGATAGCGTAATGAGAAGAAAAGTAGTGTTAGTAGAGAAACGGCAGGTTTTCTATTCTTTTACTTTTTGCTTGGTTATTGTTCAAAGTGAGGTGCTCTTGACTGCTTTTTCACTAAATCTTCAAAGAGATCAGCCATGTTATTCTTGCTGAATATAGAGATGATTGACCATCCGTATCAGATCGACCAGCGATATGCTCCAATGGGTCTGCAGCAGGTTTGATCTATTTGTGCTTCCACTTAATGAAAACATATTATTCTATGTTATGTTTTCTAATGTTTCAATAATTTCCAAAAAATTCAACGTTCCCATGGTTTCCCCAACATTTTGCTACATATCTGTTGGACCAAGATAGACAACAAAACCTACATTCAGAGCCTTACAAAAACATACCACATAAAAAGACAGCAAATCAAATCAGACAAAATAGGCTAATCAAAAGATAGAATATTATCTAAAACAAGAAAATAGATAAAAAAATTAATCGGCAAAGATAAAGTTTGATTATTCAATGAACACTATTTGTCAAGGATAAACACTAAAAGGACATCTCCAAGGAGCCTTGAGTTACTTCATGGAGAAGACCTGTCATCTGGGAAGATCGAAAGTATGTCCCGAAAAGATCACTGACCTGGTCATCATCTTGTAACGGTTTATGTATTCTTCTCCATATCCCCGCCGTTCCATAAGCTGCAAATATAGCCCCTTAAGTAAGTTCTATGAAAATATATTTAGAATCTGAAACCTCTAAAAGTTCCCTTACATTTTACTAAATTATTAGTAGTTCAATTTCTACAAAAATTCCCTTCCTCATGATAAGATTTTCATCTTAACTATAGAATAAAATGTATGAGTTCTGAGACTCTAAAAATCAGACATGACATTGCACTTTCCACCCATTTGAGATCTGCCAAGTGCATCTTTCACAACCTTCTAATCTGTGACATCTGCCAAGTCCATCCAAAGGTTCAACATAACTGGATTTATTTTAAATGAATCATAATTGTGAAACAGTGATTTTGTAGGCTTTTTTATTGAAAAGAGCGTTATATTAAATATAGGATAACAATTACTAGGAATTATGAAGCATCATACAAGTCTAGTTTAGCAGGATGGAAAGAATGAATAAGAGCTTAGCAGGATGGAAGAGTTCATATTCGTCGAGAGGGAGGTTTGTAAGGCAAAAAGCCAAGGAGGAATAGAATAAAGACCAATTCAATTGACTAAAAAAGCACACCTTTGCACATGGCTAGGGCACTTTGGAGTTGATAAAGAGAGTCTTTGGAGAAGAATAGTGGTAGCAAAATATGGGATATTGGAGGGGTGGGGAAGTATAGAGGTGGCCATGTCCCATAGAACAGGCCTCTAGAAGAGGATAATGAAGAATTTAAGGGATTTAAATAAAGTAATGTGAATGAAAGTCTGAAATGGAGGGAAGACACTGTTTTTGGAGGACAGATGGTGTAGTAATCTAATGTTGAAGCTTGACTTTCAAGAAATTTATGTAATACCCTAGATTTTTCTTATGCATTTTAATTATTTTTATGTCTTTACGATTGAATTATAGACCTAAAAACATGGAAGAACTTTGAAATTAGATGAAAAATAGTAAACCTGAGTTTAGTTATGAAAAATATGTCAAAAAAAAGATCTAAAAGCCTAAAGTCCAATGCAACAAACGGTTCGAAAAACAAAGTCCTGTAGAGAAAGTTAGAGCCATTTTGTCCAGTGGTAAAATCGTAAATAAGTCAAAAATGTTCGAAAATCGTGATTAAATTCGAAAATAGTATTTTTTAAAGTTTTGAATGGGAAAGTTTCCAAATTCGATTTGGACACCTCATATCTTTATAAGAACGACCTAAACTTGACCTTAAACCTAGTTTTGCACAAGTAAGAGCTTTAGAACACTCAATGAAGATCAAAGAGGAGAGGTTGAAGGATTTGGGGAAATTTTCTAAGATTTTTGCAAAGTTGAAGAATAAGTGCTTTTGAGTTTTAATCTCTGTAAATTGTAAGTCATGATCACATTATGGTATGTTTTTTATCTTAGGTTCATAAATTTTTATTTGGTTTTCAAGTTTGATGATAAGTTTTCACGAAGTTTTTCACTAGTTTTTTTTTTCAAAGAAAAATCTGGGAAAGTACTTGTTTTCAAAAATTTGATTGTAAAACATGTATAAGTTATAAGTAAAAGGTGTGAAGTATCAAAAATCAATAATAAACATGTTATAGTAGTAGTTTAATGTTTTAGAAAAGGAAAAGTCAGTTTTGAAGACTCTTGGAATTGCCTAAATTGGGTTAAACTTCTGATTTTCTGACTTTTTTTGTTTCAAATTCTGTAATATTATGATATGAATAATGTTTTACATGCACCTAACTATGTTCTGCAACAAATAATAAAAAAGGTTTATGGACTAAACCATGAGAAATCAGTAAGAAATGAAGATAATGAAATAACATTCTGAAATTTTGAAAGTTATGTTTACTATGAGTGTGATCCAGAAAGATACACATATTTTTTGTTCTATTCTGAAAGTTATGAAAGTCATTAATGTTAAAAGTGAAAAATTTACATTGAAGACTTCTTGCTATCAAAGGGATGTTTGATGGAGCCAAATTCAGACCTAAACCGGATCTCTGTATATGTGTCCTTGCTCCATTTGGGTTAAATGGTTCTTCTAACCTTGTTTCAAATGGTTAAATAATGGTTCTTGGTGTACAGGTCTTCCTCGGTAATGGGAAGCTTTGTAATGAAAGAAGAGATATATATAAAAGTTAAGATAAGAATGAAAGATGAAAATTTCTGATTTTTAGTTTTTAAAACATGATAAAGATCAAAAAAAAACATGCAAATGTACATGTAAAAACCTGATTTTTGAATTGTTCTGCTTCAGCTTTGATTTACTTGTTAGAAAGCTAGTTTCAGTACTCATATTTTTATTATCAACTGTATAGTTAGTTTGATATTTGTACATCAGCATTTGAACAGTCATTATTATTAGTTTTTTTTCTCTTTATGAAAGATTCATGTCCTATGTTTGATCCACTGTTCGGTTCATGGTGTGATTATGCTACTTACTAGTCTTGTCACACTAATTGAGTTGACATCTATTTTTCAGATAAGGAGCATGACACTTTGGAACCCATAGATGATGGAGAGCATACTTTGGAGTAGTTGACTTAGTTATTTGATTTTGTGGACAGAATTTAGTTTTAATTGAATTATGTTAGTTTATTTCAGTTTGAAAAGAGTTGTTATCAGATTTATATTTCAGTTACGGTTTACTAGTTTGATTCAATAAAGAGATTTATACTTAAGTCAGACTTATGGGATTGGAATGGTTCAATGGTGAATGAGAAAAAGACTTTTGTTGCTATGTGAATGGATGGATGGATGGTAATATGTGAATGAATGAAAAAGAGAGAATATATATATTTCAGCAGGTTACAGGTACAGATATGCTCAAGACATGATATGCATTTAATGTCCAAATTCAAATTCTATAGCCCCGAAAGGTATAGAGTTTGGGGTCGCGACAATTTATAAGATGGTGGCAAACAAGAAAAAGACAATGACAGAATACATTGACATAAACCAAGGGATGATGGTACAGCAGCTGACTTTGAAAAGAGTTTTGAATTATTGGTAGATACCTTCTTTGGTTGATCTTTTAAACATGATATATCAGTCTAGAGGAGTAGAACAGCAGATGGTGGTGGCCGGATTCCAGAGGTTCATTCACATTTAAGTCATGCTTTGGATGCCTAATCTATACAAAGCATTCTACAAAAAGGGATTTAATTCAAGGTGATTCCTTCTAAATTCAATATTTCTTATTGGTGGCTGTTCTGTGAAAGATTACGGGGGTGGACAACTAGATTTGATTCAATGTTCATACACAAAGAAGGTGTGGATGGCGATGATCAATGAGTGTAGAATGAATTGGGTTCCTCCATCGAATCTGAAGGAGTTGTTGACAAGATAGATGAAAGACAGAGGTGCTTTTAGAAAGAGGAAAGCTGATATGAAGACTAGTTCCAGCAGAAATATGTTGGGCCATATGGTTGGAGTGAAACAATCAAGTCTTCAACGGATTTTTTTTTTTTTTTGATAAAAGAAAATTTTATTAATCAAGGGAATAAGACATCCCCCAAGAGCCAACCAGCCCTAAGGCTACATTGTGAGTGTATTCATAAATATATTTCACCACCCAGTCTTTATATCTACAAAAGAGTGTTCCCCCATCTCTTTACACATTGTTGCCCAAAAACAAAACCGGTCTTTGGCCTTTTTATAAACATTATATGCAAGTTCAGCTTGGTTCTCAAAGGTTTTTTGGTTCCATCTAACCAAATAGACCAGCACACAGCAGGGAAAACCAAGCCCCAAATAGTGTTTCTTTCTATGGAGAGCTTTCTCACTTTCCAACCCAAGAACGAGTCCCAAAAGTTTTGCGGAGTTGCCCAAGCAAGCCCAGCCTCCCTCATGACGTTAATCCAAACTTTAGTGACATAAGGACAATGAAGGAATATGTGGTCCACGGATTCCGCCTCATTTAGACATAAAAGAAACACATTCGGAATATACATTCCTCTTTTCAGGAGGTTATCAACAGTTGGCAACCGGTTTCTACATGTTGTCCACATAAAGAATATCACTTTGGAGGGAGCCCGAATGCTCCACATTTTCTTCCAAAAAGTTTCACCCCTTTCCTCAATCCCAAATAGACTCATGGAAGACTTAACGGAGAATTTTCCCTTCTTACTTAGGGTCCAGAAGTGATGTAATCATGTGCATGGTATCAAAT
>JAOXJP010227793.1:0-11239 GCA_025762735.1 Platanus orientalis | reverse complement strand
TTCGGGTTCGATCCTTCAATCCGGCTCAAATCTCCATTTTCAAACGAAATAGACTCAAATGGAGTCTTAGATTTAGTGTCTAGAAGATAAATGAAACAAGAAATTGCAAAAAAAAAAAAAAAAGATTTTTGGGGTTTTTGGTGACTTGCAATCGGGGGTGATTGTCTGCGAGATGCAGCACGCGATACTCCCCCGTATCGTATGTCTCAGGCTATTTTAAGCAAAAAAATAGTCATTTTGGACATGTTATCATGAGACGCATGCGCGATACGCGATACGTCTAGCGATAACCTGTCCAAATCACAAGATTTCACTGTACATGGGGGTATCGTGTCGCACACCTACGGTACTGGTACGTATCGCGCGAGATTTTGAACTATGGTTTTAACATACGGAAAGTCAAAGAAATAAATGTTGCTGGTGTGCTTAAGCAACTTTGGTGGATCATCTCAAAGAAGAATAGCTTGTGGGTGAAATGGATACATGAAAAATATCTGAAACATGATTCCATTTGGACAGGGAGGGTTCCAACAAATTGTTTGTGGTGCTTGAATAAAATTATGAAATTAAAAGCATGGATGGAACCACATATTGTTAATCGATGGTGATGGAAATGGTACTAAACTTTGGCTTGATAGGTGTCATCTGAACGAGGTTCTAATCAAGACTTTTGGTAAAATAGCTGACGGTATGAATAGGTGGAGTGTTGTTTCAAATATAATGTATCAAGCATAATGGATTACTCCATTTTTAATTTCCCCAAGGCTAAGAGAAGCATGGGATGTATTGAATACAATAGAGCGACTTTCTCAGGAGGATCATGACAAGGTTATATGGAAAGGTAATTCTACTGGGGAATCCACCTCAAAATATGCTTGGCTTCTTTTTAGAAGTTCAGCAGCCAAAGTACATTGGCACAAGGTAATCTGATTTTCAAATAATATTCCACAACATAGTTTTGTGGCCTAGAGGGTTATGAAACAAGGACTTCCCACTCAGAGTCGCTTGTGTAGACTCAGTATCCTTTCAGTGTCACAGTGTGTTTTTTGCTGGAATAGCATAGAAACCTTGGACATTTGTAGTTCTAATGTGTGTATACAAAGTTCATTTGGTTGGAGATGGTGCGGTCATTGACTCCATCTCAAAGAAGAATTTGCATGGCTCTATCTGAATGTAAATGGATTGAAAGGTATTCCAATGGGAAGGTTGTTGCTTCACAAATTGTTAGACTTTCTTTTAATGCTTGCTTATATCATATTTGGAGAGAGAAAATTCTCAGAAGGTTTGAAAACAATAGTCAATCAAGAGAAAGGTTACTTGGAAATATCATATTTGAAGTAAAGGAAAAGATCCAAAAGGAGAAGGCAACAACACAAAATGATCCTAATCATAAGTTTATGGTCCTCAAGTGGGGTGTGGTGGAGATTGAACTGCTTGTACAAATGAAAACATGCTCTTGTCTGAATCCTAGGCAAGGATGGTGGTCTCTTTCTTGCGATGGCTTACTAAATGCTAGCCGATCTTTTATGGAGGTATCTTGAGGGACGAGGTTGGATGTGCTATGTGTAGTAATGTCAGAAACTAAGCACGTGCTCTGGCTTGAACTGTACGGTTTGTATAGGGGCCTATGTCTAGCAATTCAATATGGTTACAAGAGGCTACACATCACAATGGATTCCAGAGTTGGGGTTGATATTATTTTATCAAAGTGCAATATTCCATGGAGAACCTTGTGCCTAACTAAGAAGATTTCCTCGCTTTTTGCTACCTTAGATGAGTATGAAAGAACTCATGTGTGGAGAGGAGCGAATCAGCCTGCATATATTTTAGCCTCATTAACCACTGGATATGATGAAGTAATCTTGTATCCCACAAAGTTTCCCACAATTCTCAAGGATGCAATCTTGAGAGATGTTTTTAATGTGTATATATTAGATTGTAATTTTTTTTTTGTGATCTATAAAATTATCTACTTACCTAAAAAATAAATAAAAGTACTACTTTGAAATTGTGCATTCTAATGTGTGGGGACCTGCTCCCATTGACTCTTTGTTTGGCTATTGTTATTTTGTAACCTTTATAGATGATCATTCTCGCTGCACACAGGTCTACTTACTCAAATCCAAAAGTGATGTGTATTTGATGTTTGTTTCTTATCACAAGATGATTAAGACTTAGTTTGATAATAATAAAAAAAAAAATTCAAAATTCTACGTAGTGATAATGGGAGTGAATATCTTCCCTCTACTTTTGGCTCTTATCTCAATCAACATGAGATCATTCATCAAACAACTTGCTCTAGTACCCTAGAACAAAATGAGATAGCCAAACATAAGAATAGGCATCTTATGGAGATTGCTAGAGCTCTTATGTTTGAAATAAATGTTCTAAAAACTTTTGGGCTGATGTAGTTTAGACTATAGCGTTTCTCATTAATTGACTCCCTACTAGGATGTTGGTTAACAAATTTCTTATTGAGGTGGCCTCTCCTAATTCTCCACTATTTCCTATTTGGTTGTATTTATTTTTTGCATATTGACAAGTCCTCCTTAAGTGTAGACCTCCTTAAGCACGTGCTCTGAAGTGTATTTTTCTTGGCTACTCTCCCACTCAAAAGGGGTACAAGTGTTATCATCCATTCACCCATCGAAAGTTTGTTTCAGTGGATGTTACATTTTATGAGATTATCCTGTTTTTCTCTGCAGGGAAGTCTACACTTAAGGAGGATTATGGTGTTGATGATGTTGAGACTTCAAACCCTATGGCAATGCCAGTACCCACTTTCTGATTTTTTATCACGGTTCACATACAAAAGTTGTTGATAGTCAAGGGAGCAAAGAGAAAAACCTCTTTAAGTTTAGGAGCGACGAACTAAAGAAGTGATGAATGAAGACCCTCATGTCCCAAACCCTGATATCTCCTCTGCCCCAAGTAACTCTTATCCTATTATTGATTCTAATCTTCCTATTGTCCTCTGAAAAAGTTCTCATTTTTGTGTTAAACATCCTATTGCTAATTATGTATAGCGCATTGTCCCCCTCTGCTCGTTCTTTTGCATTTGCTTTGTCTTTTGTTGTGATTCCTCACAATGTGTCTGAAACACTCTTAACCTCAATGAAAGGCAACAATGAAAGAAGAGATGAAGACTTTAGAGAAAAATGGAACTTGGGACATTGTGGATCTTCCCGTAGACAAAGAACCTATTGGATTTAAATGAGTCACTGTTAAGCTAAACTAAGATGGAAGTGTAGACAAATATAAAGCTCGGGTGGTTGTGAAAGGCTATATCCAAACTTATGGAGTCAATTATCAAGATACATTTGCTCAAATTGCTAAGATGAATACTATTGTGCTTTGCTTTTTTTGTTATTGACCAAGAATGGTCATTGTTTCAACTCGATGTGAAAAATGTTTTTTTCATGTTGATCTTGAAGAAGAGGGCTACATGAAGCTTCCACCTGGCAAACTTACATTAAGTTTGGGAAATGTTAGCAAATTGAAGAAAGCTCTTTATGGCTTAAAACAATATCTCCGAACATGGTTTGAATGTTTCTGTGCAACCATGGTTTCACACAATTTGACTCAATGTCAGGGTGATCATATTGTATTCGTTAAGAAACGGGGCAACAACATCATAGCATTGATTGTATATGTGGATGACATTGTTGTCACTAGTAATGATGAGGTCGAGATAACGAAATTGAAGTCTTACTTAGCCAAAGAGTTTGAAATTAAAGATTTGGGACATCTTTAGTATTTTCTTGGGATTAAAGTTGTCTGCTCAAAAAGGGGTATCTTCGTATCTTAACGTAATTACACCCTAGATCTTCTAAGTGAAACAAGAATGTTGGGTTGTAAGCCATTTGCTACTCCTATGAGTCATAACCAAAAAATTCAAGGAAGATGATAGTGACAGATTAATTAATGCAGACAATTCAAACGATTAGCTGGTTGATTGCTTTATCTCTCCTTAACACGCTTGGACATTGTCTTTGTTGTTAGTGTTACTAGCCAGTTTATGCATGCACCCACTAGTACTCAAGGGTAGTCCTGGTCATGGCTTATTGTTTACAAAACATCATTGTTTGCTGGTTGAGGCCTACACAGATGCTGATTAGGCCAGCTCTATCTCTGACCTGCAATCTACTTCTGGATATTGCACCTTTGTGGGAGGCAATTTAGTCGCTTGGAAGAGAAAGAAACAATTTGTAGTTGCTCGCTCCAGCGCTGAGGCTAAATATCGTGTTATGGTACATGGTGTCTATGAGTTGTGGCTAAAAAATACTTTTGTTTGAATTGGGGTTCTTTGTTCCTCATCCAATGCGCTTATTCTGTGACAACAAGGCAGCTATCAATATTACTCATGATCCTGTCCAGCATGATTAGACCAAGCATATTGAAGTTGACCGTCACTTTATCAAAGGAAAACTCATGTTAGGTCAAATTTGTATTTCGTTTGTAAATATTGATAACTAGCTTGTAGATGTGTTCATTAAGGGATTAAGAAGCCCTGTTTTTCACTCTTGTGTTAGCAAGCTTGGTATGTGTTCCATGATTCCATCTACATACCAGCTTGAGGGGGAGTGTAGAAGTATAGAAGGTTGAATAAGGATAAATGTGTCATTCTTTGTATTGTTCTGGTGCTATACCCTAATACACATTCAATAAAATAAGAATGGGTGAACAGCCGATAACTCATATACAACTTCTCTAAATCGTCTTCTTCTTCTTCCTCTCTTTTATATTTTTATACTTCATCTACAAGCCCTTGCAGAGATCATGAATTGCTCTATGGCTTCTCTCCCTAGGACATACCTGGGGCTGCCCCTTTGGGCAAAATACTACTCTAACCTGATCTGGGAACCAGTTATAGAACGGATGGACTGGAGACTGTCGAACTGGAGAGGTAGATATTTGTCAAAGGGTGGGAAAATGGTTCCGATCAGGAGTGTTCTGTCTAGCATCCCAATTTACTATTTTTCTCTCTCCTCCATTCCACAAGTTGTGGTAAAAAAGTTGGATGCTGCCAGAAGGTGGCTCTTGTGGAATACCATGAAGGACATTCAAATTACCTTTGGTGCAATGGCTGGCCGATCAAGCAAGGGAGCCTAGGCATATGTTTTTTTAAAGGAAATGAACATGGCTTTGCTCTCCAAGTGGCTATGGAGGTTCGGTGTACAGAAGGATGCATTTTTTGTGCTGGGGTCTGGAAAGGAATCCTCAAGGATCTCGAGTGGTTCCAAAATCAGATGTTGTTCAAAGTGGGAAATGGCACTTTTGTACGGTTCTGGAAGGACAGGTGTGCGGGTCCTGCTACTTTGGAGGAAGAATTCCCAGAGATCTTTGTGCTTGCTCAGAGGAAAAATGGCATGGTTGCTGATCATCTAGGGGAGCAAGGTGCTGGTGCCGGGTGGGATCTAGGGCTGTGTAGACCTCTAAATGACTGGGAGATGGAAGCCATAGATGGGTTCATCTCGATCAGCTCTCTTTGGGAAGCCAAGGGGAGGAGGATTCGTGGGTGTGGAATAGGGGCTCGGATGGCCGGTTCTCAATAAAAAATGCTTACCAGGCTTTGATGGGAGATGGCCCCCTTTTTCCTCATCACAGAGGAATCTGGCAGATGAAGCTGCCTTCTAAGGCAGCATTTTTCCTTTGGCTGGTTACTCTCTCAAGAAGGTGCTCACAGTGGACAAGCTGCAAGCCTGGGGGTTCCATATGGCCAACTGCTGCAGCCTTTGCTAGTTGCTACTGCCAGGAGGAAACCACCAAGCACCTTTTCCTTCATTGCTTGGCTGCAGATCAAGCTTGGTGCTACTTCATTCAGCTATTAAACTTTAGGTGGGTAGCCCCCCCAAAATCAGTGTATATGGAGCAGCGAAGATGTGTCGGACCTCT
The DNA here is from genome assembly GCA_025762735.1 of Platanus orientalis. Classification (NCBI taxonomy): domain Eukaryota; kingdom Viridiplantae; phylum Streptophyta; class Magnoliopsida; order Proteales; family Platanaceae; genus Platanus; species Platanus orientalis. The sequence continues at coordinate 5,344 of JAOXJP010227793.1, read as the reverse complement.
CCCTGAAAGTAAAATTGCTATGGTATTCTATCCCTACTATTGTTTGCTGGTCCCTTTGGATTGAATGGAATGCTAGAGTGTTCAATAGTGGTCAGATAGGAAACAACAAACTCCTGGATAGTGCTTTTTCTCTCTTGTATCACTTACCCGCCTTTAAGGGCGTGAGATTCCATGATTCATTTTTTATTGGGAGGGGTTGGTTTTCAGCTAAGGGCCTGTTTTTAGTCCCTGGTGGAGTTGCACTTCTCATGTTCTCAGTTATCAATAAAATTTTCTTTACCTTGCCAATAAAAAAAAAATGGAAAAGCTGTGTATTAATATTAGAAGTTCTAAAGTGAGAGAATATATTTTTATATGTTATGAAGTATTAGAGTTGATAATGCATATTTTAACATATAAAGATAGTATTTTTCATATTAGTCTAATTATATAATCTTAAAATCCTATTAAAGGATATATATATATATATATATATAAGATTTATGGAGAATTAGAATGGTAGAATTTGGTATGTACAGAAAAGCAAATATGTATTTGAATTTTATATTCTAGATATAGGAGGTTAGGCTGTGGAGAAGGTATGTGAATAAAGAAGGCATGATTCTCGATGGATTGTCCAATGGGTTCAAACTTCGAACTTCTTTTTTTTAATGAATAAAACTTCAAAGTTCGCAATGAGTTCTCTCTCTCTCTCTCTTTCTCTCCCCCCCCCCCCCCTTCTTGTGGGATGATTCTTGATGGAATGACCATTGGGTTTTGATTTATAAATTTCTTTTAAGCTCCCTATAACTGTAGCTATTGTATAACATACTTTACAAAGACTGCAATATTCTATTCATTAAGAAAAATATTTATGGGTTATTCCAAAATTTTGTATCTTCATAATGTTTGTAGAAGTTTATAACTTTATATGAATTATTAAAAATGGAAAAATTATAAATTTTTCTGTATGGAACAATGGTAGCTCCTACTAGTTTATTAAACTATTAGAGGTTATTAAGTATTAGAATATAATGAGAGCGCTGACTACTGACTGTATGTACAATTGTAAAAGTTCATTGGTTACATTTCCAACATTATTTGGCTTTCATGTGTCTAAAGGCTATTTCCTCTTGATTAGTTTTACATGAAATTTCAAGATTCATGTTTAAATGGTTTGAGTGGGATTTTATATTAGCTTTCTACCTAATGCAACTCTACTTTTTCTGGGCTTGGGACCAACAATGCGAAATATAAAGCATTTAAACGTAAACAAAGACACAAGGCACTAAAAGGACAAGAGGTAGGTCAAAATTGACTTCGGTGAAGTAGCGAGGAAGGACACACGTGCTTGTGATCTAACAGCAGATATGGCCTAGATGGAGTGGAATGGTAGTACAAGATTTGTGAAGCTGACCCACGAAGTTGGGATAAGGCCTAAAAAAATGAAATGAAAATGGAGTTGGCAACGACCTACAAGAAATCACTAATTAGAATGTGTATGCATTGACTCATATGTGTAATTTTCTTCATGAGTAGTATCTATGTGCTTTGTAGTTGTTTCTCAGATAACTTGATTGTTGATCTAAAATGAAATAAAAATAAAAATTGATGTCTTTTGTTGGCTTGCAGGTGCCCATTCAATCTGTGAAAGAGCACTTGTTAAAGGAAGGGATAGAGGTCAGAATGTGAGGATCCTTGTTGCGAAATCCTCTCAAGATGCAGTTTCCTTTGCTTCTTGTCTTGGGTCTCGTTATTTTGTTAGACGATCAATGTACATTAGAACAAGAGTAGAACCATAAATTGTCGATGATGGACATTTTTTTTTTTTAATTAATTGTTTGTTTTGGGATTGTCTCCTTGTTTCAGGAGCTTATTTGGATGTTTAAGATTCATGATTATCTGCTGCAAGTTGGCAAAAATGAATATAGTATAGGCTGTAACTATTGCTAATAATCTTTTCATCATACGGCATTCAAGTGAGAACCCACAACCAAAATTTATAGCAATTGGTTCCGACATAGGGTTTCATGAAATAATTTTGTTCTGGTGGCACCATAAGTCGTTAATTTATTGAATCTTCTGAGCTCTGGGCATTCCACACCTATCAGGCAACATCGATTAGCAGAGCAACATAATTCTCAATGAGGGAAAGAAAGTTGAATATTCTTTTAGATCGATAAAGTAAAGAGGTTTGGGCATGTGTAACAAAGACCAATGACTGCACCAGTGAGGAGTGAGACAATGCAAGTTGAAGGTGCTAGAAGGATTAGAGGAAGGCCAAAATTGACCTGGGTTGTAGTAAGGAGGGACATGGCAGCTTGTAATATAATGACGGATATGGCCTAAACAGAGCGGAATGTTGGAACAGGATTCGTGTAGCCGACTCCAAATAGTTGGGGTAAGGCGGTTTGTTGTTGTTGTTGTTATAGGTAACAGGAAGGAAAAAAATGAGAAGACAGAATGAGTTAAACACTCTTATATCATGAAGTGCAACTGAGTAACAAAACAAACTGTAGGGGTATTTTAATTCCACAATCCATCACATCCTTATGTACACTATCCTTAGCAAGAGAGCCCACCATTTTATTTGCTGATCTCAGCTTGGGAAATTGAGATATTTGAAGTAAATGGAAAGTTCCCAAACTCAATTGCAAGTCTTTTACCAGCCACTCCAATTGGGGGTGGGGGTGGGGGTTTGAGAATCTTTCTATAATAGATCCTCATAATCTTCAATTGAGGTTTTACGTAGTTGCACCTGGAATACTTTATACATATATGTTTTTGCTGGTTTGATCTTCATTGTCATATATATTTTATTTGGCAATTTATTTATGTATTTATTTGTGCAGTTCTTTTATCCCAATGCTTCATGTATTTTTAATAAATTTATTTTCATGAAGAACATCAACATCTGAGAAGATGGATTTTACTTGCTCTGCAGCCCATTACACACAAAGACATCGAGTTCCAGATTGTGGATGTTCCATCTGTGACCATCTTGGAGAGACCCTTTTTGGTAATTATCTTACTTCATGATTTGTGTCTTTTGAGTCATTTTAAAGTATAATTTTACAACTTAGGTGACAATTTTTCGGCAAGGTTCAAATTTTCGACATATATCACCATTATCTGCTTATTTTCCAGGGATTAGAGATGAACATCACATGTAATTTCAAAAGACTTTTTTCTTCTAAATGTCGGTTGAGATTTCAGAAAATTGTTTGAGTTGGATAGATTTGGTTAGCTTTTGTGGAAACTTTACAAAAACCGTAAATGCTGCCTATTTGTCGTTGATAAGTTGGTTGAACATAAATTTCATCTTGGGAAAATTTCAAAAATTCTTCTTTCGCACCCTAAATCCCAGTGTTTTTTTTTCTTCTTATATTTAACTTTTGGTCCCAAGCTGGGTTATGGGAGGAGGGTTGTGTTGGATTGACAGCCAGCATAAACTATTATTCAAACCATTCAAATTAAACATGTGTATTTACAATATATTTTAGATAGCTATGATGAAAACCAGTACATAGTTTTGGTTGAAAATATGATTATTCAGTAGGCAAAGTACACATAATTGTCATTAGTGATTAGTGAATTAAATATTTTTAATTAAAACTATTTTTTGAAACTAAAAATAATTAAATAACTTGGATACCTTTTTGGGAAAAATATATGTGCATTTCTGACTATTTTGGAAATTATAAAAACTATTTCTTTCAATATTATTTACTAAAAAAAATATTTATGGAGGGAACTTCATACTTCAATGGAATTGGTAGATCTTGTAGAGTATAACGGCATGCATGTTTCAATTATTGGAGTCTTATCAGTTATATTACATTTTTTAGTCACATTGTCAGTGAATACTACCTTCTTATCTTGCTTTATTTATTCCAACTGATTATTTATAGTAGTATTAAGAGTTATGAGTGTAACAATGTCTTATTGGTCCTGAAATATCAATGTATCACAAAATTTCACTAAAATTTTGAATTATCTACCAAATCAACATGCTTCCTTTTCCCTATGGACCAAAATTTACACCCAAACCACACACACGCACACACACACATTTTTGGTTCTTCCCAAATCATGATCTTCAAATGTTTGTAGTTATATTATGCTTGATTTTCCTTACACAGTCGCTTAAAAGTAGAACATGATGTAATATAATCTTAGATGTGATTGTGTTTTTATTTTATTATTTTAAAGGATTTTCAACCACTTTCAACCATGATACTTGCCGGGCAATTAGATGTTGCTTTACCTCTGTATCCCACAGTAGAGTTTTGAAAATGCCCAAGTTTGCCTAGGTGGTAGACCTAGCTGGTGTCCCAGTGACTTGGGCAGCTCAAATATATAGCTTATTTATAAAAGAGTGGAAATGCGATAATACAACAACAACAAAAGCCTTATGCCAACTTGGGTTCGGCTGCACAAATCTTCTTTCGCCATTCCACTTTAACTAGGGTCATATCTGCTGTTACATCATAAGCCCCATGTCTTTTCTCACTGCTTCAACGCAAGTCAATTTTGGCCTTTTCACTTGTTCTTTTAACGTATACAACTCGCGCCATCCCACTCCTTGTTGGTGCAGTCATTGGTATACGCCACACATGACCAAACGATCTCAGTCTACTTTCCGTCATCTTATCACCTATTGGTGCTACACTTAAGTTCCCGTGAATGGTTTTATTTCTGATTTTATCCTTTCTAGTCTTTCTAGTTGCCTCTCATCCATCTCAACATCCTCATCTCAGCCACACTTTCTATGTATGCGTTGTTTCTTGCTGCTCAACATTCTACTCTATAAAGCATCTATTCTTATAATTGTCTTATAAAATTTCCCCTTTACTTTTAATAGTATTCATTTATCACATAGCACTTCAAGGCACCTCTCCACTTCATCAACTCCACTCTAATTCTATGAGCAATGTCATCTTCAATATCTCCTCCTTTTGGATGATTGAACCGAGATAATGAAAATGGTCATCCCAGAGTATCTTTTTGTTATCAATATTCATTAGTCCCTCATTTCTACTCCTATTTTATTAAAATCTTGTTCTATACATCTATTTTAGTTCGACTTGTCTTAAAATATTTTTGTTCTAGGATATCCCTCCATTTTCATCTCTAGATGTACACATCCACACGCACACACATGCGCGCATGCTCACACACAGATGGGAATGCTAGTGTACCTGTCTTCCAAGGCACATTATATCTTGCTCAAATCTATTTAGACCAAATTATTCCTGCCTTTTTTGCTTTCTAAAATAAGAGTTGGGAGTATATTTGGTCATTTTAGTTTTTTTTTTTTTTTTTTTTGGGGGGGGGGGGGGGTGTTATTTCTATTAAATCTCAA
>JAOXJP010227792.1:0-11239 GCA_025762735.1 Platanus orientalis | reverse complement strand
ATATATATATATATATATATATATATATATATATATATTATGATGGCATGGTAAATTGGTACAATGGAATCACATTTTCATTGATGATGATTATTATTTATATATAAAAAAAAATTGTGTTTCTCTTAAATTATAATGTGAGTATAAGATTGTTGAAATTATATATATATTTTAATTTTATGCTTATCAGTATGGGTAATGTCATTAGGGTACTTGATCTTACAACTAATTAATTATGGTTTTTTTGTTATAATTATTAGTGTTGTATTATATGACAATTATAAATTCACTAACTTTATTTATATATTTACAGATGGATTTACTTGAAAAGAAAAAAAGTCTGGTTTTGTGCATAATATGGTATTACTTCATGAAACATTATATAAAAAGGTCACGTCAAATCTTGAAACTTTCTGGTCATGAATACGTGTGGGAAATAGTACATGATGCAGATGAAAATCTTATCCCAAGTTATGAATTATATCGAATGGAAAAATATGTATTTCACAAGTTATGTTTCATTTTGAGAGAAAAATTGATTAAAAGGACACATCACAAGTCATTATAGAAGAATAATTGGTCATTTTCCTTCAGATCGTAGGTCATAATGAAACAAATAGACACATGTAGGATCGATTTTAGCACTCAGGAGAGACAATAAATCAACATTTTCTTAATGTCTTGAAAGCTATATTTAAATTTTCATATGAATTGATAAGACCACCAAATCTAGAGGCGCAAGAGAATGTACCTGTAAAAATTTGAGTAAATCGAAAATATTATCCGTGGTTTAAGATAAAATTTATTTTGTGTATGCAACTTATAAGAATTTTAAAAAATAATTTTATTTACTCATATAAATATCATTGTGTTTGTAGGATTGCATTGGTACAATTGATGGAACTCATATTAGTGTAGTGATTCCAGCAAATAAGCATATACCGTATCGCTCAAGTCGATCGAAAGACTGAATACACACAAAATGTACATGGTTGTTTGTAATTTTGATATGTAGTTTACATTTGTTTTGGTTAATTAGGAAGGTATAGCTCATGACTGGAGAGTTTTTTCAGAGAACAATTCAGAGTTGAACTTTCCACATCCTTCACATGGTAATAATAAGATAAGATGTTTATTTTATAATTACTCTTTCTCATGAATTTATAAACAAACTCTAAATTATTAATACATTTTTTTTTGTATGTTTTAAGTAAATATTACATATTAGTTGCGGGTTACCAAAACATTCCTGGATTTCTTACACCATATCGTAATACTCGTTGTCACCTTTAAAATTTTCGTAATAACACCAAGCGCTTAACTAAAGAGGAACACTTTAGCTTTAAAGTGGTGTTTTAGAGTATTTAAAACACGGTTTCATATACTTAAATGGATGGCTCCATAACCTTTAAAAAAACAAACAATGATAATTGTTGCGTGCATGGTAGTGCATAATTTCATAAGTCAACAAACTATTTTGGATAACTTATTTGTTGAATATGAGGACAATTATATTCAGATTGATGATGATGATGGGTATAATGAGGAATATGATGTTATGATGGATGTGGATCATGATCTATACCATATGGATACAGTTTAGGATACTATTGCTCAGCAAATCTATGATGTCTACCACTGATTTATTTTTATTACAATTATTTTTATCAATGAATTGGAATTAAAACTAAGGAAAATGTTAGTATAATTACATTTTTATGTTTAATTGCCTTGTACGATCCATTCATTTTTTATTTCAAGTGTTATAATATTCAAGGTATAGTGTGTTTATTAAAAAATGTTAAAATATAGTGATTTGTCTTATTTAAACGATATATTTTTACTTTTCAACAACAGTTTTCTAAAGTTATCCAAACAACTCAATACAACTTTCACTATCACACAGTTCTTAGAGACAAAAGTAAGCCAAACAGTATAATTCAGCTTACGGTTTTCCCACAGCTACCGCAACTGCAACCGCACAGCACATCCAAACACCCCCCCGGTCTAGATTGGAGGGAAATCAATCAATACCAAACAACATGCAAGGGAATCTTGATAAATACAAGGGCAAAGAAATGGTGTTACAATGAAAATAGACATATATTAGAACCTACGCAATTTTCCAAAATACCCTTTGAGAGACATCGTGTCATGTGCTCGTTTAGTTTTGTTTTGACGTGACATCACTCCAGTGAGACTGGTGATTATTCAAACTCCCAAAGACCCACCGTCTACAGGGAGGGTGACATGTGTACAAAAATAAATTAATTAATTAAGACGTTAACCAAATTTGGGCGGGCGTGTAATTTTCGTATACGTGCAAAGGATCTTCTCCTTATGCACGTTAATGTGTGCATTGCTACGGTCTCAGTCTTTCTTAGTGTATACATATATATAACGGATCAAAGGGCTATCCCTACTGTACGCGTTTAACGGAAAAGGTCGGTGTTTCCGACGACCTACTGTCTGTCGTCATGCCGGCAAGGGTACCAGCCTTGCCCAGTTTGTCTCTCTCCTGCAAATTGATTCAAATTCCGCCCACGCCCATCTCTCTCTTACTAAATGCACCTACTCTGTTATTTAAAACCCTAGCTAGCTGACGCGCATAATGCGTTTTGGTGATATCTGAGATGGAAATGTGGAATTAAAAAGCCTTTAATGCGGTTTGGTGAAGATTCAGATCGAGAGATGTTGATGTATCGAGATTGGACTTTTATCCGAGGTACCCAAAATAATTTCTTCAACCCCAACACCTCCCTTTTTCTCTAATACTGACCCGTATTCCTTTTTGCCTCTCTCTCTCAAATTCTCATTTAAGCCTTTTATTTGCTGGTAGGTTTTATTCTTTTTCTTTTTTCGCTTCTGGATTTTTCAAGTTTTCCCAATTTCGATTCTACAAAGTAGAAGTGATGAGGCTGGTTTTGGTTGTGTTCGTGGGCTGTCTTTTGGTTCTAGCCAGTATTCGGTATGAAGCAGTTGCGAGAGAGATCTTCTCTAATGGGAGACATGGTTCTAACAAGGAGAAATCAAATGCGTTAGTTGCCGGTGATGGTGTTTATCGGTGCAAATCAAGGAACTGCTGCAACTTCTGTCACTTTGAGAAGAACAGCTCGTTAGATGACAAAAGAGTCGTACCTACTGGTCCAAATCCCTTACACAACAGGTAGAAGGATCAGAAACTCAAAGAATATAAGGAATACCTGAAGAACAAGAAAAACAAGAAATCCGGCCGCTCAGGTGCAGTTTTTTCTTCTTGAATAGGCACTTCAGCTGAACCCTATACTAAGTTTTCCTTGAGATAGATGCTACTGACAAGATAGGAAAGAAGATTATATTTTTATTTATTTTAAGTGTTCTATTATTATGTAAACCGGTTAAGCCTTTAAAAGCACTTTTGCAACTTCGCTTATTACTGCTATTAATTGGTACTCTTACTTCATACTTCTGAAGCTAAATTGGTTTTATTATTAAAAGTTAACTCTAATATTTATTTATTTAAAGAAATATCTATCCCTGACTGAAGAAAGAACAAAGACAATGTGTTCGTAACTATTTTCGTGTTAGTGGGCAGGGTAACAATGTTTGCTTCCAAATCCGCGGCCAAAATCCGTAAAGAAGGGAGGAGCTTCATCACTTCATCTTCTTGTTTTGTTTAATTCCTCTATCTCTTTAATGTTTCATTTGTGGGTAATGTGAAAAATTGGAAATAATGAGAAAAGTTGACAAAAAAAAGGAGGTAAATTTTTGGTTGGTTTTATGTAAGGAGTTGGTTTTGATTCGTTACCAGTAATGAATAAATTCGTTACCCGATTAGGAAATATACATTTAATGGCGTCAGAACTCAGAAGAGTCTTCAATGCTGTGGGATGGTGTGAATTAAATTGGACCATCAATCTGGTGCTATTGCATATTCCGTACGCACCTGCTTGCATTCAATTCAACCCCCTTTTCTGAATGAAAATTCTTATTTTTTTTAAATAATTCATGTTCTCGTATCGCGTGTACCAAAGAAAACGAAAATGGTGAGACAAGCAGCACTAGAGAATACTACGCAAAGCGAGAGTATTTGCTGAACAGTCTGCCACAGAGAGAGAGAGAGAGAGAGAGAGAGAGAGAGAGGTTCATAATTGGCTCGGGATCCCACATAATTCCATCCCGGTAGAGATTGCTCAATGAATTATTCAGTTATGATTGTAGGTTTTTTTTTTTTGTTGGTAGTTACGTTTGATTTTTATTATTATCATTTTAGACGAAATTTGAAGAAATTTAAATGAATTTAGACTAGTTTTTTTTTTTTGGGAAAGTGCAAAAATTGCATAATCAATCATAGGTTTGCTTATTATTACATGTCAAAATAGGTGTGTTGGGATTTTAGAAACAAGCTTGTAACATTCAATGATGGATCACAAAATATACTAGGTCAGCTCGGCCACAAGTAAGAACTCGGCACTATAGGCTGACCTGGGTTCACGGACCCAACCATAAATCGAGACAAGGGTTTAGGTTGACATGACTTACCTTATGAAACATAAAAGCATAAAAAGTAAGTTTATTAACTACTTATGGAAATGCCTAATATCATTGTCATGGATCCTTCGAAAATCCAATCCCCATATTTTAGCCAAACTAATATGAAAATACAATATTCATCCTAATAAATGATTTGAAAGGAATATCCCTATTCAGGCGCCTCCAAGACTATATAAAAAGACACTCTGCCTTTATTGCAAGGTACACAAACAATTATACAATCATTTTCTATGCTAATTTTGGTTGTAAAGATATGATCTAATAAAGGCATTAGAGGGGCATCGACCGACACCACACCATTGACCTTCCTTCTCATTCTCTTTGTCTATGCAGACACTCATAGAACAGTTGTGTTATACAACCATGTAAGGAGCACTTTTTATGCCTCATCAGTTGGCGCCGTCTATGAAAATCGACTTATTCCTTCACAACAAAAGTTGTACGGTAGAACCTGATCCGTGAAGGCCTTGCGTGGAAAGAAATCACCATCAGAATGGAAAAATATCACCATTCGTAGTGCACGCAACATTTCTAAACCACCTGGTCTTCAAGAAACTCCTCATCCAAGTAGAAGAGGAGCATGACTTTGCAAACTATAATTCCTTGAAAGCTTCCTGAACATAAAGGAGAATCTAGACAACGGTGAAAAGGATACGGAGGCGTTACAAATTGATGTCGCATCGTACTGTAGATGACATGGAATCCCAACCATCAAGAAAAGATACGGGCTTGACTTTACTAAAAATCATATTGGGGAAGACTTCTAAAGAAGTTTACTCTCATGGGATTCCAAGATGGAATGGACAAGTTGTCCAAAGGATAAGATTTCTTATGATAATCAAGTCGGTGGATATCATTCACCAAAACCGTGTTAACGGATTTGGAGGACATAAATATAATTGCTATTCTTCATCTCTATTTCTATTTGTGTGGTTTGGGTTAGCATTGAAAAAGAATTTTAAGTCAATAGGGAATCAAAACGCTAAACAAAAGTTGGAATTAATTTCAGTTTTAATAACTGTCCCACGATTTTGGGATTCTTCGAGATTTCCTCCTTTGGAATATGGCATTACCAATAAGGAGTTGGAGCTTCCCAAATCACCACCTGTGCCCACCAAATAAAGAAACCCATACCGTGGGAATCTTCAAAACCTTGGAAGCTATCTATAGATCCTTCCAAATCACGGTGGTTATTGTACGGTTGGGAATTGCTAGTGTGACAATTTAGTATGCGTTTGGGCTGTGTAAACACTGCATGCTTTTCCACTGCATAAATGTCTTTGATTGCACTACAACTTTACTAGAGACCGTTGGATGATCCTAACCATGTGCTAAAGAATACCGAATACTCTACCACAACTACAATACTTTTTGTCATTCAAAACTAATGCTTTTGGTGATTATTATTAGACTGCAGAAACCCCCCTGGGCTTCTGTGTACACAGAACTGTGCACAATGCATGTGTAGGGACCTGATAAGGCTTGTATCAGCACCGAAAAGTGATAAACATGTGCCCCAAAAAATGTAAATTACTTTTCGGTTCTGATGCAAGCCTTGTCAGGTCCCGTACACACATTGTGCATGGATTCTGTGCACACAGAAGCCAAGCGGGCAGAAACCCTAGTATATCATCACCCACCACTTTACCTAAATCAGTCTGAATAATTCCGGTCTATAAGGCTATCCATTTGTCCTGTATGATGGTTAAGTATTTCTTAAATATTGGGAATCTTGGAAGTTATCTATAGATCCTTTCCAATCAAATCACGCTCTTAAGGTGGTCGAGGCCTTTTCACGGTTGGATAGATTGGAAAGAATGGTTGCACAATTTAGAGAATTTGAAATATTTGGTACTGCAAATTTTGCTCCTAACTTCAAGCCCATAACCGTGCCACTATCCCCAATCAACCCTCTCTAACATCCACGTTAACCAAATTAGACGGACTTTGCACATTTGGTGCATTGTTCAAAATTTTATTTTCTTCCATATCAGTCACAAGCACCTTAAAAGTAGTGGTATCCACACCTTGCCACGTCAGCTTGTCACCAACCTTGGCACCCTCTTGCAACACTTTGTACTTCGGCACCCCTCTTAGCCGTACGACTTTTTTGATCATAGATTCATCATCTTTGCTATTTACTAGAGATTTAGAAGACGCCAACTTGCTAAGTTGGTGAAGTTTGCGGGTGTTGGCCCATAGACCTGGGTTCAAAACCCGTCTTCACCTATAATTACCTATCAAAAAAGTGATGAAGAAATCTTCTCCTCCACAGTAAGCATTTCACTCATCCTTGGTAGCGCAGGCCTGTAACCCGAGAAGGGACATTACAGTGGTTGTCTGATTGGAATCAATCCTAGGGCATCAGTGGGTCGGGAGGTACCAACTCGTTACCCTTCCACCTTTCCAAACATGACTAAATGCAATCCTATTTCATGCTCTCGGATTATAAGGAATACCATGTAGCGCCTAGGGTGAAACTTGCAGGAGTGGCAGTGACAACACACGACTACGGATAAACACTGTTGATCAGATTTGAATCTGAGACCTCTTTTTTAGGAAAGTAATGCCACAATTGTAAAACCTGTGTGGACAAAAAAGAGCAAATTATTTGGATTACTTCTTTGATGTCTAACTAGCATCATGGTTGAAGTGTATGACGTCACTGTGCTTAGGAACCAACTCGAAAAATTCATCTTTAACAGTCTTCTCTGTTGGTGGCCTCAAGATTTTCTCTTTACACCCGGCCCCTTATTGTTCCCTTTATTCTTGTTCCATTATTGATGATGATGTGGACTGGATCATTAAGATGGTCCCTCGGTGGCCTTCTATCTGGAATCTTCGAATCTGGTCTTACCTATGCACAAGCATCAAACGGTGTCAGTGTGGCACCGGCCTACACCTTTTTGATGCCCAAGTTAGGGATCGAAGAATAGAAATTTCTTGTATTTCTCCTCTTGGAAGTGATTGTACTTACCTCCCTTCTAAGGGTTCTGTCCTTTATATATCAGTCATTTTTTCTGTTGTCTACAAATACTCAAATTAGTTACAAGAACGTGGAGGAGTGGTACACGTGTTAGTGTTGGATTGATTGTTGCTCTACAGCCTATAACTGTCTTCCCTTGTCTTGTTTGCAGTCGACTCGGCAATGAATACTTATCCATCATCTTGAAGGTGACAGGTGATCATACCTTCAGAGTCTACACTAATGGATCAGTCAGTAGTCAGGCCACTGACGAATCGCTCGGCATGATGGTCGATAGGTATTTAGATCACTGACGACTCAGTTAGCATATGAGATCGGTTGGAAGTTGGATCTCATTGAGGCGGGTAGCTTGGAAAATTGGTTGGATGAATGGTCGGACCGGAGCGATTCACCCAGTTAATCGGCTCAGTTGGCCTTGGTCCAAATCCTCCATCATCATTTCCCCCCATTCCCTTTATTCATTAGTTCAAACGGGCATAGGGAATACGGAAAGCTGTCTGAGTCGATTGAAGCACCGATGTTACATCTCAGCCTCCTTGAGTCCCGCACTATTAATAGCGACAAGACGTTTGGGTTGTTAACCGCTTTCTCTTGAACTACGCTTTTATCAAAAGGCTAGGGCTGATTAGGATGATTCGACGGTCGGGGATAGCTTGAATATCCTATATAATAGACGCCCTTGCTTATCTTTTGGTCATCTGCTTCGCTGCGACTTCCTTCCGATATCGTGTCCGGGTAAAATTGCTCTACTCGTGTCTGCATTGTGCTCACAAAGTTTTTAGCTGGGAAAGTCGTACTCAAGTATTTCCTTTTCCACCATTCCTTGCTGGTTCTGCCATCTTCTTCGTCTGGTTCTGTTATCTTCGTCTGATTATGTTGTCTTCGTCTGGTTCTGGTATTATCATTTTTACTGGTTTTTTAGGCTCTTTGCTCTCTTCACACTAGTGGCAGTTCTGTCCACTTGCCCACGCCCCTAGAACTTCACCCTAGACCCTACCGAAGCACCATTCAGTTTCCACTTAGCTCATTTCTATTACTACCTTCGTACCCAGCAAAGCTTTTCGAACTTAAGAGTCTTAGGGTTTGACTCCTCTTTTCTAAGTTGTGTTTTTAATCAGGTCTTAAAGGTGCTAGGTCCCTTAGTGGGTGTTATATACACCCTCGGTCGGATGGATAATTCCTCCAAGTCGACCGAGTCTGTTGTGGCACTTAATGAGAATCATGTCAGAGCCGATTCTCCTGACTCGGCTCAGCCTTCAGCACCTGAAACAATAGGTCACTTTGCCAACGTGCCCTACGCTACTAAGCGTGTCCTTTCTATCTTGTCGAGGTATAGGCTGGAGGATTTGCATCGTACCTACCAGATCCCGATGTATGTTAATATTAGGATTCTTGCTTTTGACGAGTGGGCCTCCTCTTGCCTCCTGAATGAGGTTTCAATTTTTTAACAGGCTTTAGAAGCAAGTCTGAGATTTCCTATTCCTTTGTTTATCCGTCAACTCCTCACACACCTTCGTTTGGCTCCAAGGTAGATCATGCCCAACAGGTGGAGGATCCTAATCGCCTACATGGTGTTATGGCCTGCTAGCAGCGGCGGTCAGGACCACCTGACCATTCTGGAGTTCCTTTACTGCTACAAGGCAGTGGAGATGGACTCGGGATGGTGGTTTTTCACTGCTCGGGTGCCCGAGCGAACCTTAATCACTGGTCTTCCAACGTCGAATAGGGGTTGGAAAAAAAAGTTCTTTTTTGCGTCCGGGGACGGGTTGGAGTCCTTCCCATGGGAGTTGCTTGATGACTGGATCCATACAGTCCCAAAGATATGGGGGGAGCCGCGAAGGGAAGGTAATTCTTGGTCATTAAAGTTTTCTATAACCGTTTTCCATTCGGTTGGCCTAACCCCCTTTATTTTTGTAGCACTGGTCGAGCATCCACTATCTGAAGCTCGACTAGTAAAGATAAATCGTGCTTTTACGCACTTGGTTCGGGATTATTACTTGTTGGTGAACCCTGAATCCCTCTCCACATATTTATTTGGTCTGGAGATTCCTTCATCTGGGTCCTCAGACTCTTTGGTCGATCAACCATCGAGGTCCTCAATGTTGCCTTTAGTCTTGTTAGTCGGTCAGGCATCTGGTTCATCTACTGTTCTTGTAGATTGTTTAGGTCATTATTAATAACTCTTCACTTTTTTTTTACCATTTTCTTTTTTATGCAGATATGTTGGCCATACTGTCAAAATCTTCCTTAGTGAGAGTCGCCTCTAAGGTAGCCCCCGACAACTCTCGTAAAAAACCAAAGTTCTCCAACAACCGCTCAACAGAAAAAGACCACTCTAAGACAACTCCTTCATCAGCCCTTGCTTCGGTCAGGCTGCCCCCTATTTTTATTGTTGATTTAGAGCCGGCCTTGGACTTTGTTCCTTCCTTTGAGGAGTGCATCAAAGATCTTCCCTCATACAATGTCAGGGGCTCATCCAAGGGGAAGGAAAAAGCTGCCCCCTTTCTGCTAGCTGACAAGGTAGAGGTCATTAGTCATCTCCAACCAGGACATGAAGAGCCTCTGGCCTAACAGCACAGATGTTTTAGCCAGAAGCACCCTCTTTGATATTGGGAGCATAAAATTCCTTTTCCTTTCTTTTCTTTTATGAATCTAGTCATTTCGTCTTGTAGTCTTACTAAACAATCCTTATTGTAGGTGTTGACAAAAGTGGTGGTTCTCTTCAATCGCTAGCTTGCCACTGACAATTATATCGGGGAGCTCAGAAAGAAACTGGTCGAGGTGGAGTCCGAGCAATCGGCACTGAGGGACAAGCTGGCCGAGACCAAAGAGTAGCTTAAGGGCAGTGAGGCTGCGCTACAGGAGGCCTGGGATCACCTCATAGGGGAGAAGGCCAGTAAATCTATTCTACAGGCATCTTTGGACGAGACAAGGTCCCACTGGGAAGGGAAGAAGGAAAAGGCTGCTAACGTGGCGGTTGCTGCATACATGGAGTCAGAGGCTTTCAATGATTAGACCATATAATTTTTTATCAATGGTTTCAAGACCTTATGCTATCGAGCTTTGCGGATTTATCCTGATCTCGATCTTTCCATGCTCAAGGCCGACGCTGAGTCGACATTTGTTGTGCTAGAGCGAAGCAAGGAGGTGGACGCAGAGTAAGAGAAGGATGATGTGGCCTCTTAGAATCGGCCTTTTTCTTTTCTTTTGTAAGGACTAAGAGTCCTTTACTTCATCTTTTTGTGTCTTCCACAATTATCAAATAAATTTTTTTTTCATTCTAGGTATGATGTCATTCAGTAAATCACTCATTCCATTAAGTGATTAGCTTGTCGACTACTTTAGTTGGATACTTAGCATGCAGACCGAGAGCTTTATCTTTGGTAAATCGTAGTAATACAATGAGGGTCATTTTACTAGACTAAGTATTTTTTGACACCACTTGGGACTTTGTTGTAGACCGAGGGGTCATTTTACTAGACTTAGTCCATTTTTCCAAACTCCACTCAGGACTTTGTTGTAGACCGTTGATTAAAGTTTACCATTCTTGAACATAGAAATTAATAAAGTTCATTAAATGACCACATATCTACATATGCTTTCCCATGATCATCATATGAATCTCTAAGATCTAATCTTAAAAGAAGTTTAGAATTACCTCAATGATTTAACCGGACACAAGAATCCAATCCGACCCGGTCTCCAAAGTATCCACACCTG
>JAOXJP010227791.1:0-11239 GCA_025762735.1 Platanus orientalis | reverse complement strand
ACCAATGGAGATGATGCCAAAAGATGATGGAGATCACCACCACCCAATCCAATCAAGTGAAGATCAAACATCCAAGGAAA
The DNA here is from genome assembly GCA_025762735.1 of Platanus orientalis. NCBI lineage: Eukaryota > Viridiplantae > Streptophyta > Magnoliopsida > Proteales > Platanaceae > Platanus > Platanus orientalis. Next base: position 11,159 of record JAOXJP010227791.1, on the reverse strand, counting down.
TTCAAGGGTCAAGATTGATAGAGGAGGATGATTAGACATTGGACTAGTTCACTCATGGGGTAAACAAATCGAAAATGTGTGAGGCCCATGAGCAAAAAAATCTTCACTTCATTCCTTTTTTAGAAAATTCGCTAGAAAATGAGTTTTGAATCATGTTCGATATTTTGGTCATAACTTTTGACTCAAAATTCGGATTAAGGCAAGGCCGGTGAGGTTGGAAAGAAGATTCGATTCTCTACAAATTTGTATTTCATGATTTTTTTCCAATTCGGACGATTTCAAGATCAAAAATAGAAGGCAATCTCAAACAAATATGGAAGGACGTGAATGCTGAAAATTTGGAGCTCTTTTGGCATCTTTCACTTTTTCACTATAAAAGGGATGTGCCTATGCACGAAATTATGACTTCTTCTCCTCTTCTCAAGTTTTTTGCATGGCTTTTGTAATGAAGATGATGGGCTAAAGGTCAAACCAAGGTTAGAGGTGAAGTTTAATTATTTGCAATTTGTTTTTCGATTTAATACAATATTTGTTTATTGAATGTTTTATTTTTTTTTTGATAATTATTCAAGTCTATAAACTATCTTTGATTTATCATTAACTCCAGGTATGGTAAATGCTTAGAAAGTCCCTGTGACTTGTTAACAGAGTACCTAATTGTTCTAAACAACATTCAATTCTGCAATTATTTCTTTCGTTTTTAACAAAGTGATCTTCCGGTTAGGTAGAATCTATATTTGATTCTAACTGTGATAATTTGATCCAATATAAATTAAAAGTTATTAAATGGATCCTTGAAGCCTAAGGTCCATTTTATTTTTTTCTATTTTAACATTATTTCTGCTCCATACTACGGTGTGGAAACATTGATCTCTTTTATTTCTTTTCTTTTTTATTTCTCTTCTATTGTAATCTTTGTTTTTATTGCATAAGTTAATCCATGTGGATTCGACATTTTTCAGTACCAAAACACTTGTATACTTGCAAGTAAAGCTACCCTAGATTTTTTGTTCATTAAGTTGGATCATTAGTCTAGGTGTAACAATGGCCCTCCTTCTAACACCCCGCATATGTTTGCACATATCTTTCATGCATGTCATATTTATACTGCACACGCATTATATATATGTTTTGCAGACACTTAGAACTATTTAAATGCACATATAATGATCTATAAATTATTACAACTTTAGAGAGACCAACAAAAATGTAGGAAGTATTTGTGAGAAAACTTTATGTCATTGGATAGGCACGAAAGTCTAGAGTCTAACGAAACAAATGGCAAGTGAAACAAACACTAAACAAAAATGAAAAAAGATTTTTAGTGCGAGAGGGTCAAACAAAAAAAAAAATTTGGAATTGGGCTCTGGCCCGATCGATCGGCCAATAAGCCTGATTAATCAGGCACCCTCTCAATCGATTGACTTGTTCAGGATCGAATAGGAAAGTCATGTTTTACAACTTTCTAATTTTAGGTTTATAAATTGACTAATGTTTTTACCTAAAGAGACCTAGAAACCCTAGAGAAAAGATCAAGAGTAAGAGAAAGAGAAAATAAAGAGAAAAGAGAGGAAAAACTAGGTTTTAAGGATTTTTTTGAAGAACGAAAGCTAAGGAACATTTTTTCACAAGAAGAAGTAAGAGAACATAAAACTAACTTATGTTTTCATTCTATTAGATTTATAGAAGTGATTCAATCTCATTTTATAAAGATCTACTCGTATTTTTGAATGGTTTTGAAGCTACGAACAATGGTTTTCAAATAGGACTTTCAGGTTTTCAAGAATGTAAAAGAACCATATTTTGTTTTGTAAGTTTTCTAGGTTTTAGATCATTATGATTTATGTTCTACATGTTACCAATCATTTTGCTCCAAGTTTTGATCCGTTTGAAGTTTCGAAATCATTGTTTTAAAAGAGGGTTTTTATTTTCAAAGGACATAAGTAATCTCACTTTTGGATTTGTGGTTTCTTAGGATCTTTGAAAACAAGCTTTATATGTTTGTTCTCATATCTTATTCTTATATGTTCTTATTAGTTATTGAAAAATATGATTTGTAAAGATTGTTCTTCAGTTTTTGCTTAGGTGGATCAAGCATCTTTGATTTAAAAGTTTTTGAATTTGTTTATATTTTGCTATTGATTGTTATATGTTTTGTACTATTATTATTATTGGTTTCTGTTATAAACCACCCTTTGTCATCAAGGGAGATATGTGAAGACACCCATCACACCTAGTTCATGATGTAAACTATTTTGGCTCTTCTTATCGGAGATTAAATGGTGTGTCTAGCTCTTCTCACTGAAGATTAAATGGTGTGTCTAGCTCTTCTAACCCGAGATTAAATGGTGTGTCTAGCCCTTCACATCGGGGATTAAATGATGTATCTAACACTTTTCATTGGGGATTAAATAGTGTAACTGTTATTTGTATTAGCTTATACATCTAATTTATAGTTTCTATTATATTTTGTTCAGTTCAGTTATGTTATATGTATCTATTTTGTTCTGTTTAGACCATCCTTATGTATATGTCTTTTTATTGTTTTCAGCTCACTATATGTTCTCTATGATTAGACTATTCAATTCCGTATATTGTTAAAAGTATGCAACTATCTGTTTTGTTTTGATTCGTACTAAGTCTTAATCCAGTACTCTTTAGTTTACTATTTTCTTATTGAGTTTGTCAAGCTCACCCCAATTTGATACCACAGGAGATGAGGAGGTAGTTGCATGATAGTTTAGATAGGTAGGATGGAAGAGATTGATAGATTTTGATTATGCCATGAGACATTGATTCAATTATTTCAGTTTAGAGACTTTGTTTTATTTCAGTTTAATTAAAAGGATGTAATAAGTTATGGAATTTTAGTATTTGACTTTCAGTTGATGGTTTAGTTTCTGTTAGACTATTGGTTTATTTTATTGTGAATGTCAAACTATGTTTATGGATTTTTTTTAGGACTATGTTTATGGATTATTTTTCAATACTGTGTTTATGGATTATTTTTTTAGGACCATGGTTATGGATTATTTCTAGGATTATGGATTTTATTTATAAGTCAAATTTATGAGATGCGAATGGTTATGATTATAGATATGAAATTCTATTGCGTATGAATGAAAAAGAATGAGCGAAAAAAATTTATAAACCAATACAGGATATGAATGAATGATGCAATGTTATGTGCCAAAATTCATAGCCCTACTAGTATGGGTTTCACAGCGTGACACTCTTATTGGGGTATAATTAAATGGAATGATGTATATGATAGCCATTGTCATTGGGGAATAATACAATGTGTCAAAAAATATGTAATATAAAGGTCCCACTATTGGAAAAAGTAAAGCATGAAAAGAAGAAAAAAAATGTTCATAAGATATAGAAAAGAAGTAAAAGTATGTTAAAAAGGAATAAAAAGTTCATAAGAAAAAAAAAGTCAAGAAAAAAAAAAGAATCATATCAGTTTCAAAAATAAAGTAAAGTTATAAGTCATTAATGAAATAAGAGTATTAAGACAATGAAATGAAAATATCTAAGCCCCATAAGTAAAAAGAGGTTTATAATCTGTAAAAAAAGAAAGTGTCATGAAAGAAAATTAAAGTACATATGCTACTAATGGAAAGATAAATCCCTAAGACAAGTAAAGGAAATGTTAAGGAAAGAGTGAAAGCATATAATCTTTCGGAGGAAACCGGAGTTCTTATGCTATATAAGAAAATAGTAAGATGTATATGATGACCCTGTCACTGGGGTATAATTCAATGGAATGATGTTTTTTATGGCGCTCCTATTGATGATATGGTTCAATGGTAAGATGCGTTCAATGGCCCTCTCATTAGGGTACAATTTAATGGTAAGATGATCAATGATAAGTGTTAAATGAATATTGAAAAGTGATAGATAAATGTTAAAAAGGACAACGAAAACTCATAAGTGGTAAATGGAACATGATGGATGATAAATAAACTATGATAAGTGACAAGTAAATAATGGATGAACTAATTTGAATTCTAGATAGATAAAAAAAGAAAGAAATGAGAAAGGAATAAGTAACTCAGTTATTGTAACTAGTAAATGAAGTAAATAACATGTGATGTATGACAAATAATAAATGACTCAAGTAAATTGAAAAAGTAAAAGACGATGACAAGTAAAAGAAAATGAATGATGTTGAATGAGTAATATGATAAGTATCATAAAAGTAATAATGCAAATAATAAGTACTAAGATAATGATAAACTTGTTAAATATAGAAGTAGAATTCCATGTCTTATTATAAAAATAATTTGTTATGATTTTCAATTGCTTGAGAATGTTGCATGCCTACCTTGAAATGAATTGTATATGTATATTCATGTTAGGAAAATATAGGCTATGCATAACAAAATATTTATTAGGATATACAATAAGTATCTTTAATATGGATGGATTAGAAAATACTTACCATGTGATTAGATCCACATCTTGTCATGCAAAATCTATTAGGAGATGTTAGGATCATTTTACTTTCTTTGTCTTAGAAGAAAATAGATGCAATAAAATCAACAAGCAAAACGAAAATAAAAATCACGTACAACACAAGATTTACATAGAAAACCCTAGTTTGGGAAAAAACCACAGAGCTGTAGAGAAAACTTTCACTATCTAGAAAACCTCGTCAAAGACGATTACAATTTTTGGAATATCTCCCTCTTCAAATGTAACCCTAGAATGAAATAAATACCCCCAAAGACCTTAATACATAGCGGATACAGTTTAGATCTGGTCCGGCACATAAAACCATAAAAACCGGTCAAAAAATGTTGACAAGGGCTTTGCTCAAAATTTTCCGTAATCGGGTTTTTTCGGGTTATATTGGGGTCAGATTCGGGTTGACAAAATCTGATGCTAAGCCAAATCAAACTTCACACAATATAAAAGAATCCTATGGATTATTAGAATCATACATATTGTCATGCATAGATCTCATATGGTGAACCATTATGATAAGTTACGTAGATCTTATGATGTATAGTAGTTATTGGATGTATACTTGCACATATCTATATGTTAAAAATTGTATGCACTCTATATGAAAGTATGTCAAATATTTTATATTAAAAGATTCATGCTTTACCCATTCAATTTTGTTGTAAGTTTTGTATACCTACTTATAAGCCATGGAATTCACCCTTTCATAACATTTTTCAGGTGAGGTTTACTACAAGTGTATCTTTTGGAGCACTTGAGGTTCGAGGGAATGACATGTATGTGGATGTCATTCCTAGTTTTATTTGCAAGACTACTATAGACTTTGTTTTCATATTGAACATTTATTTATTTAAAATGTAGTAATTTTAATACTCAATACTTATGGTTTGTAAGCTTTACATTCTAGATATTGGTTTAAAGGCTTGTACCTCCTATGTTGATGATGGGAGACAAGGATATGGATGTTAGAATATTTATACATTTATGTTTTTATTGCTGCTGCACATTGAGGCTTATGATTAGTAGTGATTGAATCTTTTTCCACTACTTATGTTATGTTTGAGGTTAAATTTCTAAGTAACCTATAGGTTAAGGTAAGTGTAAAAAGTTTATAGTGAAAACTAGTGAGGATCCACAAGTAATGAGCCAAGTTTACGCCAAAATAGGACCTTCAATTTGGGGTTGTTACAAAAGCACCAGAGGACAAAAATGTTATAAGAACTAAATAGATCTTTAAAAATAAATTAGATGAACATAGGATAGTAGTTAGAAACAAATCTAAGCTTATAGCAAAGGGATATACACAAATAAAAGGTATGGATCTTGAAGAAACTTTTGCTCATGTAGCTCAACTTGAATCCATTAGAATTGTGCTTTCTATAGCATGTCATCTTAAATTTAAATTATATCAAATGGATGTGGAACAACCTGAAGGGTTTGTGGATCCACAATTAAAAAACCATGTATACAAGCTTAAGTAAGCTTTAAACAGGCTAAAATAAACTACTAGAGTTTGATATGAATGACTTACTAGATTTCTCTTAGAACACCAATTTGATAGGGAGAGTGTGGACAAACATTCTTTATTAAGAAGGACGATGGTTGCATACTTTTTGCTCAAATTTATGTGGATGACATCATCTTTGGTTTAACCAGTGAAGAGTTACCTCACTATTTTGTCCTAACAATGAAGTCTGAATTTGAAATGAGTATAGAAGGGGAACTTAGATTCTTTCTTAGATTACAAATTAAACAAACTAATAATGGAATCTTTGTTAACCAATCAAAAATTTCTAAGTTGGTATCCAAATTGGGCTTACAAGACTCTAAGCTGGAACATACACCTATTAGCACAAGTGATAAAATCACTAAAGACATAAATGGTGTAGATGTAGACACCAAGCCATATAGAAGTATGATTGGAAACTTGTTTATTTAACAGCTAGGAGACCCGATATAGCTTTTAGTGTTGGTGCTTGTACTAGATACCAAGTTGCAACCTAAAAAGTCACATTTAAAAGTAGTAAAAAGGATTATTAAGTACATTTATGGAACTATTAATCATGCCTATGGTACCCCTTTGATACAAATCTAGGGATAGATGGATATTCTGATGCAGATTGGGATGGGAATGTGGATGACAGCAAAAGTACTAATAGAGGGTGTTTTTACATTGAAAATTGTTTAGTTTCTTGGCATAGTAGGAAACAAAACTCTATTTCCTTATCAACTATTGAGGTAGAGTATATTGTTGTTGGAAGTGGCTTTGCTCAACTATTATGGATGAAACAAATATTAAAGATTATGAGTTAAGTTAAGAAACAATGAATTTATTTATTGACAATTTCAGTGCAATTCAAATATCCAAAAATCATGTCCAACACTCTAGGACTAAACACATTGACCTTCTCCATCACTTTATTAGAGATTTGGGGGAAGACAAAGTTATACCTTTAGAATATGTAGAAACAACCCAATTGACAGACATATTTACTATACCATTAGATGCTAAGAAATTTGAGCACTTAAGAAGCTCAATTGGCATGTGTCAACTAAGTTAGATCTTAACATGTCAAGAAATTCCTTAGGAGCACAAATTGAATGATTAATGGTCTTATGAAATATATTTAGGAAAATTTGATTCAAATAAATACAAAGAAAGCTGAAAAATAGTAAAATATAAGTACTCAAAATTTGAGGGTTTCGAGCACTTGAATGCATATTCCAAGAACTTGAATTATAGGTTTCAATCACTCAAATAGGTATCTTCAAGCACTCAAATCTAGGCAGTATCCTGAATATGAAAAGACATGATTTCTTTAAAAGGCAAAAACTAGGGTTTTCTTCACTGAATCCATGAAAACTTGGTATCAAGGCTTCCCCCTCTTTCTCTCCTTGTGTGAACTTTTCCTTCCAAATCAAAATCGATCATGTATTCATCACATGGACACGGAAGAGGATGAGGAAATAAGGGAAAAGGGATTGCACATCTAAATGATGAGGAATCTCATAAAAAGGTACGAACGGATCAACTACAACCGTCGTTCTACAATCTTGAGTGTAAGGATTCCTACAAACTCTTTTTTAGTAAATGTGTAATTATCTATGAGCAGTTTATTAATCTTGATGTGTTGAAAGAGTTCGACTTAGAAGTTGAATTTGACCATAGGGGTTGGACACCACTAACTAGGTTAAAAGATACATCTCACAAGGAAGCTACTAGATTGTTCTATGCCAACATGCACTCTAGGGATGTGGAGGAGTTGACAATTATTACTGAGGTTTACGGAGAGAGATGAACCCAATAAATTTGGGTGAGATTTTTTGGGTTTAGGAGAGTTGAGAATTCTACAGTTTTCCCCCTTACGAGACTAAAATGGATAAACTTAAGTGGGAGATGACCTAGCGGCTGTGTGGAGAAGCGTTCACTAGTTGGAACGTTCTTAACATAAAGATGGTCCATCAAAAGGATAGGGTTTTGAATCTAATTTTTGCTTACAATTTGTTGCCTACAAACCACAAAAATGAGTTGAGGGCAAAGATGGTGTATCTCATCGATAACATTCTCCAAGGGAATAAGTTGGACCTTCCCTCCATCATCTGTTAACTCATGATAGATGTGGGCAGTAAGATGACTTAGAGGGGATCTTCCATATGGTGTCATGATCACCGGCATTTTACAAAAGCTACGAATTGAGTATCCTATTGGGAAGGATATTCAAAAGCCAAAGGAAAACATTTCAATGGCCTCTGTCAAGAGGATGTGTCTTAAGGCTACAACTACACCAAGATCCACCAAAGCTCCTAAAATATCTTCTTCATCCTCAACCTCCATGATGAAAATTATGATGAATTCCCTAAAGACTATTACACTCAATTTGAAGAAAATGGAGAAGAGGTAGATTCAAACATCTTAGTTGGTTAAGAACATTGTTGAATACTTGGCATCCACTTCGAACATGTTTGAGAATGATGCCACTCCCATTTTGCCAGGACTCGAGATTCACTTTGGTGACACTGAGATTGATGAAGAGGAGGACATTGGAGCTGGAGATGATGAGGATGCTTCTTGAAGTCCTTAGTATCTAAGGACTTACTTCAACTTACCTTTTAGATGTTTTTGATGTTCAATAGTTTAGTTAACTAGTTTTCTGGATTTCTGTCTTGTTGATCATTGGTCATGTGGACCAATTCTTTTTGCCCTGGTGTAATAAATAAATTAATATGAATAAACCTCATTTTTTTATTATATGCTCTCTATAGTAAAATTTTACTTGCATTGGTATTACTTCTCTTCCCTTAAACAATTGTTGTGGTTTGTATAGGCTATGGTTCAGTGTATTCATGAGTGGTTAAGAGTTTGTAAAGTGTCAAGAACAAGGAACCAAGCTGAAGCAACATCAGAACATAAATAAGTTCCACAAGTTTTCCAAGACCAAATCAATAAAGTGCAGAACTTCAATGGCCCAAGTGTAATGCCTTAAAATCCAATCACTAGATAAGACTCCAAGGTGTTAATCTCTTTATACTCTTCTTCTTCTTTCCCTTACTCAAAACCCTTCACAACAGAATATTATAAAAGGGTCCTAAAATTTTTTTTCTTACTTTTTTCTTGCATTTACTTAGCTCATTCATTGTCATCCATACTTGTAACTAAAACAAACTTCTAATTCAAACCATTACCATGTGCAGTGGAATCTAACTTCTAAATCATTAACATCATAGTGGAAGAAAAACTAATCATTTAAAATAAAATCCTTTTAATTAACTTCTCATAATCAAACTCTCATAAACATATAAATCCCCAACATGGATCCATAAACATAATCTGAAATAAAAAATCTAAACATATAATTGAAAATCAATGACATAAAGTGAGTCCTCTAATAATCCATTTTCTTCTTAGAATATTATGTCATGTCTCATAGTGTTCCATGGTCTCACCTGTTATATAAAACTAATCTAGAAAAAACAACATTATGAATGGGTGAATCTATAGTTCACAAGTAATAACATAAAGGCTACAACAGAATATGATCAAGACTTAGCATGAATATTTTCAAAATAAATTTTATTTACTTCACTGAAAACATAATTGAACTAAGATTTCTAATACATGCTAAAAACACTTTATGCAATTTCACATTTTCTTAGGCAATGACATTATAATAAAAACTTATCTGATTTATCTTTATTCTTATCTTATGCTCTTACTTATATAAACAGAAACTTAATACTCGTACTTACCACACAAAGATCTATCATTTTTATACCAACTTTACTTATAGAACTTCTAAAGTTCAAACACTTATTTCATCTATAATCCTCTTAGGATCTTCAAAACACTAATGTTCACTTAATTATAATCATCTAATGATTTTTTAACACAATCATCTAACTAATCTCAGATTCCACTCATCTATAATCTCCAATGTACTTTCTAAAATATACACTTTCATAATTTTGAAGAATTTCAGCACATAGTGGTTATCTCACATACAAAACCTATGAATATATCTATGTATAGTTCTCACATACAAAACTTGTGAGTAGGTCTATATCTCAAATACAAAATTTTTGAAGGAGTCCCTGAGTGGTTCTCACATACAAAACCAGAACGTAGGTCTCTATCTCAGATACAAAACCTCTGAGGGGGTCTCTAACTAGTTCTCACATACAAAACCTATAAGTAGGTCTCTGTCCTAAATATAAAATGTCTGAGGGGGTCTCTGAATGGTTCTTACATACAAAACCTATGAGTAGGTCTTTATCTCAGATATAAAACCTCCTAGGGGGTCTCTAAATGATTCTCACATTCAAAACCTGTGAGTAGGTCTCCATATCAGATACAAAATCTTTGAAGGGGTCTTTAAATATATAACCACTATGGTGTTCATCTCTAACTACTACTCTCTTTGAAACACATAATCCAGAAGGGATCTTTAACATAATAGACCACAATTGGTTTCATGACAATAACCACAATGGATCTCTTAATCACTAAATTCTTCAAATATAACCTTTAAGGTCTCTAAATCATCCATAGTTCACATTAATCACCTTACTTCCCTCTCATCTTAAAATATAAATCACACTAATTTTTATGAATCGTATTTTTTATCAAAGTTTACTTATTTATATAAAACAATCACATACTTTATCATACTCATAACAATAATCTCATACACTATCATAAACCAAAATTTAACATGTTGTACCATTTATAATTTCATTTTATAGAAAGATTCAATCAAAATAATACATAACTAAGCATGACATAGTTCACAATTTAATTTTACATGCATGTATGCATGATCTTTTCTATACTTAACCCTTTTTCGAAAAACCAATTTTTTATTTTTTAAAAGTTGTAATCTTATTAAGACTCATATAAAATCATAATTGGTTCATCTTGCAAAAACAGAGGATTGTTTGACTCAATCTAAGTGCAAACTAAGAATAGTGCTTCTTTTCAATCAAGTTTAATCATAAACAGTACTTTTACTTTCATGGAATCATATAGGCCTTTTAATCCTTAACCATAAATTTTAAAAAATATAAATGTTCTTCTCCTAAACATGATGATCAAAACAAACTAAAGAATTGATAATCTTTTTTTAAATAATAAAACATGACTTTACATGAAGAGAACTTGAGGAAAACTTACAGAATTTATAACTTACAAA